>VWYK01014460.1:0-12984 GCA_013399775.1 Semnornis frantzii | reverse complement strand
GGGGGGGGTGGGGTTGTTTATCAGAAACAAACTGGTGCAAATCCTATTTGTGCAAAGCTGCTTAAACCCTCTTGTTCTGAGCCTTCTCCCTTTGCCTGGTGCAGGGGTTGGGCAATTTGCTGATGAGGGTGAGGGAGAAGCAAATTTGCAGCCTGGGGTTGCCATCAGCTTCAGCACCCAAGTGTCGCATTTCAAGCGGGCTAGAAAACGTGCAGCACTCCAGGATCAAAGACATAAATAAATGATAGTTTCTAGGCTCTGTTACCTGCTGCTAAAAGGGAGCCTGAGAGGAAAATAAATGCAGATGGGAAGGGGAGGGCAACAAGTAAATCCTCATCATTTCATCTCTCTTTTGGATTGTGTTTGTTCATTGACTGGATGTGGCCCCAGGGAGCTGTGCTGCCATGTTGGGCTTTATCAAGGATGAAGGAACTATTTTCAGGGCACTCAAAAGGGCAGCAAATTTAAGCTTAAACCCAGTCACCAAGAGCAAACTCCACCATACAGCCAGCACAACAGTCTAGTCTTAGTTTAATCACAAAATAAAGTTTCACATTCCCCCTCTTAGTTTTGTGAAAGCTGAAAAGCAATGATTCTATCTGAAGAGGAAAGAGTGGCATGGAATCACAGATCCACAGCATGTCAGGAGCTGGAAGGGACCTCAAAAGCTCATCCAGAGCAGGATCTCCTATACCAGTTCACACAGGAATGCGTTCAGGCAGCTCTTGGACATGTCCAGAGAGGGAGACTCCACAACCCCCCTGGGTAGCCTGTTCCAGTGTTTTTACCAAGCAGGAGTAAGACCCCCAGCATGGGCTGCACCAGGGTCTTCCCAAAGTGATGCCATGACCCATGTTGGGCACATTTTCTAGTCATAAAACCAAAAAGCCTTTTTTTTTTTTTTTTCTCCAAAGAAGGGAAGTCTTTTGTGTTTGCACTTCAGATCTCTCAAGAAGGGGCTAAACCTGACCTAAATCCAAGAGTTCCTGGTCACAGAGAGGCTTAAGTCACAAGTTCCTTTCCAGTTTGGAGTAAAAAAAATTGGCATATGGAGTAAAAAATAATAAGTAGTTGTCAGATGTTTTTTTTCACTTGTGCAAGAAAGGAGAACTCCAAAAATCAAGAAGCTCTGTCTGCTTGCTGTGATGAAGGGACTAGAGCAAGGCAGCTGGCATCACCCCTACACCCTGCTGCTCTGTAATAATGTATCCCCCCCTGCCTTTGTCCTCTCCCAGAGGGAGGGTCCCACACCAGGCTGAGCTCCAGGGGTGAGCTCAGGACAATGCTTCTTTCCCAGCTGACCTAAGAAGGTACCTGCCTGGCAGGGGTAGGCCTTGCTGGGAAACCTCATCCATGGGATTAAAAAAGGCAGCAAAAAATTTGCCTTGCACCACACAGCACACCAGGAGCAAGATTCAATTTAGTTCCATCAAAATCATCAAATGTTTTGGGGTCTTTTCAGCAAAACACAGCAATGAGTCAGGCTGACCTGAGCCAGCATGAGCAGTGCTCAGTGGCCCCCTGGCAGCAAACGTGGATGTGTTTAACAGGGAATTGGCAGAGGGATGCTGAGTGCTCCTGGGGTCATGGCCCCCCCATCCCCTCCCAGCACAGCAGGGGAGCAGAGCAGCCAAGGGCTTTGCAAAGCCAAGCCTGGGTTTAGATTATATCAAAAGGATTTATTCAGGCATTAAACCCACAGTGCTTCCCAGGTCTGGTTCCCAAGCACATCTCCAAGTATCAGCCCAAAGTCATAGAATCAGTCAGAGTTGGAAGGGACCACAAGGATCATCCAGTTCCAATCCTCTGCCATGGGCAGGGACACCTCACACTAGATCAGGCTGTCCACAGCCTCATCCAGCCTGGCCTTAAACCCCTCCAGGGATGAGGCTTCCACCCCCTCCCTGGGCAACCTGTTCCAAGCTCTCACCACTCTCATGCTGAAAAACTTCTTCCTAACATCCAGTCTGAATCTCCCCATTTCCAGCTTTGTTCCATTCCCCCCACTCCTATCCCTACCTGACATCCTAAAAAGCCTCTCTCTAGCCTCCTTGTAGGTCCCCTTAAGATACTGAATTCCCAGTCAAGCTGCCCAAGACTCCCCAGCAGCACAGAGCTGGGTACAGCTCACATTTTAACCACCCTGCTCAACATTCCCCTTCTCTCTGGTCACCTCAAAAGGGTCAGAAGAATTGATGGGACTGAGTATTTTCTCTTTTCAAAGCCAGCAGAGAAGCCCAGACTCAGGTGCTCAATCACTGGAGCTTGCTCAGCTCCAGCTCCTGGGTTTTCCACATCCTACAGCCCCACTCACTGCCAGGCAATTAATTACCAGCACCATATGTGAGACCAGTCAAGGCTTTTGGATAAAATATTTGTTTCCTGGGAAGAGGGGGAGGGAAGATGAAGCTTAAAACATTCTTTGAGATGCCTAAATAATCCAACCCAGATGAAAAATGTGTTCCCAAAAGGAAGTTGTTAAATAGAAAACAACTGGGGGGTGGGGGGATGCAGCAGGGCAGCACAGCTTCACACTGCAGGTGATGCTCAGTCCCATGAAGGACAAAATCTGCTCCTCCCAGTTTTTGCTATTAACAGCACAAACAGCATCATTCTCCTCATCACAACAAGGGGAGGTATAAAAAGAAAACAGAAGCACAAACCATGTGATGAGGAGAACCTGAAAGAAAGAAGCTGCAGCTTGCCTAAGGGGTAAAGAAAATGGGGAGAGAAGAAGAGGATGCAGGTGGACAGCTCTCTGCCCTCACAGGTGGGATCATCAAAGGTTCTGGGCACCTTAGGAAGAAGAGCTGTGCACCCCAAGATTTAGACCTAAGCTCTGTGTGAAATCTAGAGCCAGTGCTGAGAAGTGTAGATCTCCTTCCCCTTACCGCAGGGCTCCTTCCATGGCATTGCCCAGCATCCCAGCGACACCATGTGCCAGGGGAAAGCAGCCAGGAGAGTGCCCTGGGACTGCAACACTTCTAAATGCAGTCACTGGGCTTAATCTCGGAGCAGCTGGAAGCAATAGGCAGCAGCACTTAGCAAAATCAGCATGAGAAACTAGCACAGAAATAGGTCACCGGGGGGCTGACCCTCACCTGCTTCTGCAGAGCCTCAGCACAGAGGCTCCAAACTCCTCCCCAGCGTGGGAGCTCCTCAGCAGTGCCAACACACTGCCCAGAGTGGCATTTTTAAGGCTCTCTGTCAGCAGCCCAACAATAACAGCATCACTTCACAGCTCTTCAATGACCCAGAGCCTCTGCTATTACCAGAGAGGTGAGAGCAGCCAGGATGCAACCAAGCTCTTGCCTAGGGACAACCAGTTCAGAGGCTCCTTGATTCTTTTGTTGTTCTTTTCCAGCATAACCAGCACAAATTAACCCAAAAGCCACCAAAAAGAGGTTCAAAGAACAGACAAAGCTCATGGAAAAGCCAGATGGTAGCAGTGCTCTTCCCTGCTTAGTCTTCTCATCCCTAATCTAGGTAAAAGCCCTCTCTTCTTGAGCAAAGAGCTTATTTTCCACAGTAAGAAGATGAGGGTGTTAAAGCTGGGAGGGCCAGAGGAGCACTGCTATTTAGAGGAGCTGATGAAGCATCTCCAGACCTTCAGACCCTACACTAAAGGTTCCCAATCTCACCCTCCTTTGTAAGTGGGGGCAAAGCAGCAGCTGACTTGGGACAGCCTGCCTACCCATCAGGAAAGAAGAGCCACAGCCACTTCAAAGTCACTTCAGCTGCTTGTGGCCATGCCTCAGAGCCCTGGAAGAACAATTCTGCCAATGTGTGCTCACATTTTCAGCCCTTTTAAGCCCAGGTGTGTAAGGCTACACAGGCTCCCAAACACCAGAGGCAGCCCACCTGGACCTCAAGGATCATCCAGTTCCAACCCCCTGCCATAGGCAGGGACACCTCCCACTAGCACAGGTCACTCAAGGCCTCCTCTAGCCTAGTTGTGAACACCTCCAGGGAGGGAGCAGCCACAACCTCCCTGGGCAACCTGTGCCAGTGTCTCTCTGCAAACAACTTCCTCCTAACATCCACTTTCAATCTCCCCTCTGACACTTCAAACCCATTCCCCCTTCTCCTGCCATTCCCAGACCTTGTCAATAGTCCCTCCCCAGCCTTCCTGTAGCCCCCTTCAGATCCTCGAAGGCTACTCTAAGGTCTCCTGGAAGCCTTCTGCAGGCTGCAGAGCCCCAACTCTCTCAGCCTGTCCTCACAGCAGAGCTGCTGCAGCCCTCTCAACATCTTCGTGGCCTCCTCTGGACCCTCTCCAACACTTCCATGTCCTTCCTGTGCTGGGGGCTCCAGAACTGCACACAGTAGATGTGTGCAGCTCTGGATCTCAGAATCTCTCCAGATGTGAGAGATGCTGAAGTGCATCCTGGTGGGGAGAAACGGGAAAAATTCGCGGGCCTGAATGTCTTAGAAGGCAAAAGAAGAGGGAGAAATGAAACCCAAGTTAAACGCTGCAGCCCTCGGCACGGCAATAACCCAGCGGCGCTTCGGAGTCCTGCGGAGAGGGCTCCGAACGGCTGCTTGCGGATGCGAGCCGCGGCTCAGACAGCGCCAGCGACCGTAAGCTGCAGCGCAGCAGGAAGCACCGAGCTCTGCCTTTCTTCCCCATCGTCCCTGGGAGGCTTACAGACCTTGCTACCCACCCCGTGAAATCCTCCCCAACCTCTCATTTAACAACCATCGACAGGAGTTGCGAGACTGCCACCTACGACTCCGGCAGCCTCACGCCGACGCTCTTCCCTGCTGCCAGCATCGACCTTGTCCCGGCCCAGGGCTCTTTCAATCTTCCCTAGCATCAGGACAGAGAGAATTTATCCTTGTTTTATCCCCGTTTTGCAGATGAGAGCACGAAGCAAGAGGCAGATTGGTGCAGAAGCATGACGTGATCTCCAGAAATCAAAGCCAGGATGGCTCTCAGATTGACCCCAGTTCATATCTCTGCCAGAACAGGACAGTTGACTGTTTTTTTGCTGCTTAAACCCCTTAGCTGCAGAGATTCAGCCATGCTCCTTATTCAATCCTGCTTTCTCTTAACACACACCCCAAGCTCTGTAAAGCATTTCCTGACCAGAAACAGCAGCCCTCAATTCTTCATGAGCAGTGGTTTGTCTTGCCACAGTTTTTATTGTGCATCATGAATTTTAATAGAAACCCACACAGAGCTCAGTCCCTCAGCAGAGAGGCATCGAGACAGCAAAGCTCTGTATGGGGAGAGAAGTGCCACAGCTGCAGGGAGTGGCTGCAGTGGGTGAGGGAGAGTCCAGTGGAGCTACTTCCACCCGTGGAGAGCGTGGAGCTGCCTGCAGCTTAGGAATCATCCCAGCCAGATCCTGCATCCTAGCAGTGTCCTGACTGTGGTGCTGTGTCAGCATTTTCCAGAGCTCTGACAGCTCCCCAAAACACCACAAAACCCCAACAAGCAGCAGTGACCTTGCCCACTCCCATCTGACCCTCAGCAGTTCCCATTCCATCTCTCCATTCATCCACGAGCAGCAGATGATCTCACACACCAGCAGCGCTTCCCACTGGTAACAACACCCCCAGGTGTCCCAAACACAGACCCCCAAACCCAGAGACAGCAAAGAGATTTTTGGCTGAAATGATCTTTCTGGCTCTGCTGAGGAGGTTCTTCTCCATTGTGGCTTTGGTAGCAAATAAATCAACCACTTGATTTTACGTCAGCCTCAAAAATGCTCCCTGCCCCCTGCAGCTGTTTGCAGACAGCTCAGATCCCTGCCTCCCCACACGGGATGGGTTAGTGAGTCACCCTCTGGTTTCAGCACCTCTGGAAGCTCAAGGAATTCAATTAAACTCCCCCAACACATCCTTGGCACCTCCTCCTGGCAGATTCAAACAAACAAACAAAAGTGAACAACCCAAACGCTTCAATTTGCCAGAGGAAAAGCAGCTCCTACTCAACGCTGGGCATGGAGAAGCTTGGGGGAGGAGGTGCACGGACAGTTGGATCCATGGAGGGTTTCCCCCTCCCAGAAATGAGCTCACTCACAGGCATGCCAAAGGTTGCAGTCTCGCTGGCAGCTTTCTGCAAGGGCAAAACCTCGGAGACTTGTGGCTGGAAGTGACCTATCCAGGGGAATTGAGCAGAACAATGCCCAGAGCACCCTCTCCCTGGAAAGGACAGTGGGGAGGGACGTTTCCCAAAAATCTCTTGGCAGCAGGGAACCATCTGGTGTTGCAATCAATGGCACTCTTCTGGACAAAGCCATGTGTCATGGGAAGTGAGGCTGGGAGGAGGCAGCAGCATTGCTAAGAAAGCCCAGGAGAGACAAACTCCAGCAAAGAGACCTCTCTGACAGGCAGCTGCTGTGTCTCTTGGGCTGTCCCATGCAGCTAGAGCAGCTCCTGGGGACTCCATGACTCTGGTGACATGGACATCTGCAAGCTTCTCTGGGGAGCAGAGCAGACACATTGTGCTGAACTAAAGAGTCACAAGCTTTTGGCACTCCTGAGGGCACACTCACAGCAGCTCCTGATGGATTTGCCCGTGCCTCCTTCACGCCACAGCAGAGCCACCTCAGTGCTAAAAGCTCCTACAGGCCACGCCTGTAGACAAAGAAAGATGCTCTCAGTGCAACCCAGGCTGCCATCTTGCCCCAAGTGTGGCAGCAAACAGAAATCCAGAGGCACAAGCACGTCCGAGTCTCACCAGCACCTGAGCCAAGCAGCAGCTCTCAAGTCTCTGAGGTTTCTCACCAGCAGCTCAATGCACGTCATGCACCTAGCAGTCAAATTAAGTTGTAAGCCACATGTGGAAGGATTCAGCTCTGCCAGAAATGTTGGTTTCAGCAAGTTTCTGTTGCTCATGTTCTTAAACACCAACCCTCTTCACACGCAGCAGCTCACAACCTTAAGGAAACTTTCTCCAGCCTTGTTCCCATCCCAATGGCTCATGCCTGGTTAAAGAGCACTCGGCTCTAGTCTGATGGCTGAGATATTCGTGGCAACTAGATCAGAACAGCACCAGAAGGCCTCGAGGGACTTAGGGCTTGCCAGACTGCAGCAGAGGTGCCAGCAGCAGATGACAGGTAAGGGCAGAAACCTCTCATCCTCAGCACAGGGCTGTGAGCATCCTCCCTGCACAAGGTGCTCCTTCTCCCAAGAAACATCACCACCTCCTTGCCAGCCCCCTCCAGGTATGGCAGCCTGGACCTCACTATTGGGCAGCTGTCAGTTTTAGCAGAAGTTTGCTCTATCTGCTGCTGTGAGGCCATGAACGAGTCAAGAGGAGCTCTCGATGCTGCTACAGCTGGCACACAGACCTGAGCTGTACTGCTCAGTGCATACCCACACTGACCCCTTCATCTTTCAGGAGATCTGCTCAGATCCCAGCTCTTAGTGACAGGGAAATACTTCTCTAAGTCCTGGCTTTGTCAGGGTGAACATTCCAGAGGGCCATTATCTGCCCCGGTGCATTCAGCTTCCCCAGCTCAGCACAAGCCAGCAGCTCCTGCCTGTGCTGGGCTCCAGCGAGCCCTGGGCACCGGGGCACAACTTCCTGCAGGCAGGCAGCTCAAACACAGCAGCTTTCAAGCTGCTCTGATTGATACCAGGGTCCCTGCTGGCCTCCAGCTGTGCCTGGGCTTTGAGAAGATGACAACCACCTTGTGTGCCCGGGACAGCTTCCTGCCCTGCCACAGTCCGTGTTTGTTTTATGCATGTACAGTCGTGCCTGGGCAACAGCTTGGTGGAAAGAGCTTTTCTGCTGAAACCCTGCTTTGTGTTGCTCTGTGTCTCTTCTGCACAAAGACTGCTGGGGAGACAGTAACACACACAGAGAAATGCTGTGCTGGCACCAAGCAGATCATGGTGGTCCAGAGATGCAGAGCATCCCCACCTGAGCTACATGTACAGGGCAGGCAACCTGCTCTAAGTGAACCTGCTCTGGCAGTGGGAGGTGGACTAGATCTCCAGAGATTCCTTCCAACCTCTGTCATGCTGTGATGGAGGCTTCCTGGACTCCTACAAACTGCCTTGTTCATGCACGATGGAGTGGCATAAATAACTAGGAGTGGGCTCGCACAGTTTGCTGACAGGAACCATGCACACAGCATCTTTATTCCACCAAGATCCAAAGCAAAGGGAGGAAAGGAGAAGATTTCCCTCATCCACCATAGCTGAGAAACATGGGCACTGGGGCTTTGTTTAAAAGAGGAGGTGGGGGAGGGCTCAAATCCTCCAAAGAACAATTAGGTGCTAATTCTCTCTGCCTTTAGGGCACGGTTCACGGGCTCCTGGTCAAGAGAACCTAATGTTCAGCAGGAGGTTGGAGCCATCGGCCTGCAGACACCACCTCCCTCCCCTGATCGTCCTGTTGCTATTAATTCTGAGTTAAAGCAGACCCTGTGCTTGTTGCCTACCACCGGGTTCAGACGTGAAGGATGAGGTTTGTGCTGTCACGATGGAGAAAAGCAAATCCTCCACACCTCCTCTGATCGACAGCAGGAACAGGCTTGTCCGATTGCTTTGACCTTTGCTCAATAAACTTCAGCTCATCAAGCTGAGCTTCAACAGGGGAGAACCACGAGCCCAGCCTATTCCTTACAAATTTTCCTGCTCTTCCCTTTTACCTTGGGAGCAAAATCTTCATTTTCATTCCTCCAGCTCAGCTCACTACACCAAACCTGGGCACTGACCAGCCAAATGAGCACTTGGGCTAGGAGTGCACTTGGGAACATTAAGGGAAAGGGCTAGAAAACTGCTGCTCTTCAAACAGTTTTTTGTGCCTTCCTAAATGAACCCCCCCTGGTTTAGGGGGTCCACAACATCTGGCAAGGAAATGTTACCAGGGGAAGGAGGGAAGCAGCCTACCTTTGCACTGCTGCTCCTCATCCTCTGTCCTGACACAGATATAGCCCTTCTCTCCAGAGAAGGAGGCTCCATAGCCTCCCTGAGCAGCCTGACCAGGGCTCCAACAGCCTCACACCAAAGAAGTTTTCCCTCCTGTGTTCTCATTTGTACCCAATGCCCCTTGCCCTGTCTCTGTGCACCACTGCAAAGAGCCCAGCTCCATCCTCACGACCTCCACCTTTCACCACCGAGAAGATTCCCTCTCGGCCTGCTCTGTGGCAGGCTAAAGAGCCCCAGGACTCCGATCCCAGGTCCCTCACAGAACCATCGACCACTCCTAACCTCAGGCAGCCACCAGCTCTGCCCAGCTCCTCGAACAAGTCCCATTCCCGGCGCGGCAAAGCAGGATCAAGGCTGAGCTCCTGCCACCATCTAGTGGTGCTCCATCGGGAGAGCCCGAGGCACCCAGCACCTTCCCAGTTCTGCCTGGGAGCCTCCAGCTCACTGCTGCGAGCCTCCAGCCCACCCAGCAGCACCTTCCCAGCTCTGCCTAAGAGCCTCCAGCCCACTCGGCACCAGCAGCACCTTCCCAGCTNCCACCCAGCACCACCAGCACCTTCCCAGCTCTGCCTGGGAGCCTCCAGTCCACCCAGCACCACCAGCACCTTCCTAGCTCTGCCTGGGAGCCTCCAGTGCACCCAGCACCACCAGCACCTTCCCAGCTCTGCCTGGGGAGCCTCCAGTGCACCCAGCACCACCAGCACCTTCCCAGCTCTGCCTGGGGAGCCTCCAGCCCACCCAGCACCACCAGCACCTTCCCAGCTCTGCCTGGGAGCCTCCAGCCCACTTGGCACCAGCAGCACCTTCCCAGCTCTGCCTGGGAGCCACCAGCCAACCCAGCACCACCAGCACCTTCCCAGCTCTGCCTGGGAGCCTCCAGCCCACTGCTGCCAGCCTCCAGCCCACCCTGCAAAGCCCCCATTGGGGCACAGAGCCCTTCCCCAACTCACAGGTTTCACTTTTTCCTGATGCTGTAAATGCAGAGTTTCAGCCTTCTCCTGATCCAGAGCAGCTCTTCCTCCCTTCTTTTTCCAGGCTCACTCAGGCCACCTGCACTCACTTTCAGCTGAGGATTGCAAAAGCAATTAAGAAGGACTTCAAGGCGCTGGGGTGATTGGTTGATGGGCCACAGGTGCTGCTTTCTTCCACAGCCTCAGGGAAGCCTGCACCGAGCACCTGCAGCAGCAGACACACACAGCTGATGATGATGTGGGTCGGGGACTGGTGCCACAGGTGGCATTTTGGGTTCTCTGATCACAGCAATGTCGATGTGGCCCTGAGAATGCTGGGGACAGACAGAGCTCAGGTGACTCAAAAGGGGAGAAGGATTCGATGCTGGAGTTGGTGAGGTGCGTTAATAGGGCTTTAAGATAGGTTCAGAGGGGCAAGGGGATAAAACCAAGTTCACTGGAGGTGAGCCCAGGGGTAGTGTGTCCATGGCAGGGGGGAAATGGATAGCCCAGCTCAAGTGCATCTATACCAACATGCAGCATGGGCAGCAACCATGGAGGCCATTGCGCAGCAGGACAGCTGTGAGCTGTGACATGGTTACCATCACAGAAATGTGGGGAGCTGACTGTTTTGAGTGGGTTCTGCAGTGAGTGCCTGTGTAAGCTTCCAGAAGGGGTGGGCAGGGAGAAGGTGCAGAGGCTCTCTATGTCAGACAAACACTCCCTGACACGGAGTGTTTTGATTGTGTAGAACTCAGTGACTGTGATGCTGATGTGCTCGGTCCTGCTGAGGCCACAGCTTGAGTGCTGGGTTCAGTTCTGGCTGCCACAGTACCGGGAAGGCATTGAGGTGCTGGAGTGTGTCCAGAGAAGAGCAAGGAGGCTGGTGAGGGGTAGCTGAGAGCAGCTGAAGGAGCTGGGGTTTGTTAGTCTGGAGAAGAAGTGGCTGGGGGGGAGATCTTCCTGCTCTCAAGCTGTTAGGCTGTCTCTGAGCTGCAACAAGCACAAGCAGGTTTTTGGGAGGGTGAGGCTCAAAGGTCAGGGACATGTTCAGCCACCCCTGTTGCTCTGAGCCCTGTAGCAAGCCCTTAGCCCACTGACCATGGTCTCCTAAACTCCTCTGAGCTCAATCTGTAGCCCAGTTTTGCTCCACTACAGCCTTGCAGGGTAGGACATCCCTCTCCTCCCTGCAGCTGCGTGGGCAGCTGGATGCATTTTCTAGCTGAGGTGAAGTTCACTCTATCAGTAAAGGTCACAGCACTTAGCAGAGCTGTAAAAGCCTCTTATAAAGAAGAAACTGAGACCTACAGACACAAAGCAAGCTACCCAGGTCACCCAGTGAACCCAGATCTCCTGAGAGCTGGTGAAAAACACAGAGGAGCAGGGACACTGCTTAGCACCAGTGCTGGAAGAAGATCCAAAGCCAGGGAGCTTGCACCTTGCTTCTCAGCATTGCTGCTGAGGCTTTTCAAACCAGGGTGACCCAAACTGGGAGGCTTGGCTGGTACAGCTGAAGGCTGTGAGGCCATCCAGCAAAACCTGGGCAGACTGAGAGCTGGGCACAGAGGAACCTAAGGAAGTTCAACAGGCACAAGTGCAGAGTCCTGCACCTGGGGAGGAATAATAAACTGCAGCAGTACAGGTTGGGAGGAGATCTGTTGGAGAGCAGCCCTGTGGAGAGGGACCTGGGAGTGCTGGTGGAGAACATCCATGGCACAGCAATGTGCCCTGGTGGCCAAGAGGGTCAGTGGGATCCTGGGGGCATTAAGAAGAGTCCAGCAGCTCAAGGGAGGTTCTCTTCCGCCTCTGCTCTGCCCTGGTGAGACCTCATCTTGAGTACTGCCTTCAGTTTTGGGGTCCCCAGCTGAAGAGGGACAGGGACCTGCTGGAGAGAGTCCAGCAGAGAGCTATGAAGATGCTGAGGGGACTGGAGCACTGCCTGGTGAGGAGAGCAGGCAAACAAGCCACCAGAGCTTCACAGAAACATGAACTCCCACTTTCAGCCACACATTCATTTCCTCCTTCTGCCAGGTCATTCATCACTAGCAAAGTTTTGATTAGTGCTGGAGGGAAAGGGAAGATCTGCACTCCCCATGGCAGCAGCTGCCAGCACACTCACCCACCTGAGCTCACCACAGCAACGTTTCTTTGCAAGCCTCTGCTTTACAAAGGGGGCAAAGAGCAATGTGCTGGCAGAAGGGAGGGAGCTGCTGGGGGAAGACAGCTGCTGGGCCTCCTTTTCAGTGATACTTTCATGTAATACCCAAAAATATTTGGCAGAAAGAGCCTGATTAGAGCAATGCCATCACTGGCAGCAGATGGTCTCAGCCCAATCTGCAGCAGCCTGCTCACGCTGGCTCTAATCTGATTGCAAACACAGCCTCTCTCTTCCTTCCAGATGAGCAAGCTTTACATAATTTTTCATTGCCCTTATTTCAGTTTGTTAACAAACATCATCATAATGAGCAAACATCCTGCAGGCAGCGTCATCAAACGGATCCCTTCTGCTCACCCTGCCCCTCCCAAGCACCTGGAGATAGCAGCCAAGCAACTTGATTTCACCCTATGGCCACCACCATTTGTGGCACCTGCTTGGAACACCTTCTTCTAAGCTGCTCATATCATCAAGTGGGAGGAAAGAGCTTTGAAAGAACCCTGGTGAGGCCTGGAGTCCTGGGTCCAATTCTGGGCTCCCCAGTTCCAGAGACAGGGAACTAATGGAGAGAGTCCAGCAGAGGCTGAGATAGGAGTGGGGGGAATGGAACCAAGCTAGAAATAGGGAGAATCAGACTGGATGTTAGGAAGAAGTTCTTCAGCATGAGGGTGGTGAGAGCCTGGAACAGGTTGCCCAGGGAGGTGGTGGAAGCCTCATCCCTGGAGTTGTTTAAGGCCAGGCTGGATGAGGCTGTGGCCAGCCTGATCTAGTGTGAGGTGTCCCTGGGCATGGCAGGGGGGGTTGGAACTGGAAGATCCTTGTGGTCTCTTCCAACTCTGACTGATTCTATGATTCTAAGGGGTCTGGAGCATCTCTGTGGGGAGGAAAGGCTGAGAGACCTGGGACTGTTTAGCCTGGAAAAGAGCAGCCTGAGAGGAAATCTGCTCATCAAGATCTAAAGGGTAGATGTAAAGAGGATGGGGCCAGACT
>VWYK01014453.1:0-54522 GCA_013399775.1 Semnornis frantzii | reverse complement strand
CCTGCAGCTGGAGAGAACGAGACTCTTTGTGTCTGTGTGTCTTATCTATGTATTCTTGTTCTTATACATCTCAGCAAGCCTATGAGTGAAGTAGACATCACCACTGTTTTCTTTTCACAACCTGTAATAGAATTATTTTCATTAAAATATTCAAATTAGCCTCAAACCAGCACAGCATGGCACATATTCAAAACAAATGCACAAGAGGAGAGTTTTTCTGTGTCTTTTCCAGATCTTTTACTGTTGGTGGCACAAATTTACTGTCAATCTACACTTGTATTTGTTGTCTGAACTCTCACCCCCTTGTGCAGCTGTTAGGCTTGGCTGCATGATCATACAGTGGCTTAGTTTGGAAGGGATCTTAAAGATCATCTACTCCAGCCTCCCTGCCTTAGGGAGGGAAGTCTTTCAAATAGACTTGGTAGATCAAGGCCTCATCCATCCTGACCTTGAACGCCTCTGGGGAGAGGGCATCCACAATCTCACTGGGCAACCTATTTCAGTCTTTCACCACCACTGAAGAACTTCTTATGATGCAATTTAAGCCTACTCTCCCTCAGCTTATAACCATTCCCTCTTGTCCTATTGCTAGATACCCTTATGAAGTCCTCCTCATGCCTTCCTGTTGGTTCATTTCAGGTGTTGGAATGATGATTTGGAAAACACCGTGTGCATTAAAGTGATAGGAATGAGAAAATGTTGTCTTTGATCTTGTAAAAAGTATTTTCTCTAATTTTTTCAGCACAGAACTGGCGTCTTTCTTGGATTTTGCTTATTTGGGTTTTGCTGCTGCATGCAAGTGTTGTACATTTGATAAAAGACGTGTCTGAAACTTTTATCAGGGTTAAAATTGTAAAATTAGGCTGTCGACTCAGTGATCTCTGTGGGTCATATCTCACAGCTTTCTGAGGGACTCCATATGTCTGCTATTTCCTCCAGACGTGTATTCAGCACTGAGATGTCTGAAATGAGAGAACTGCTTCTCCACCTCTCATCTTACCAGAGCTGAAGCTTTTTGCAGACTCACTCATCTTTTTCGAGTGATCCCTCAAGCCCTTCTCTATGCAATCATCTCCATGACCCTCTGCATTCAATGACCCAAAAGCTACCGGCTGGAAAGCTTCTCTGTCTTGAAGGACTTGGATGTCCTGGTGGACAAGAAGTTCACCGTGACCCAGCAATGTGCTCTTGTGGCCAGGCAGGGGTGCATTGAGAGGAGTGCAGCCAGCAGGTTGAGGGAGGTTGTTCTGGCCCTCTACTCTGCCCTAGTGAGGCTATATGTCTGAAGTACTGTGTCCAGTTCTGGGCTTCCGACTTTGAGAGAGACAGAGAACTACTGGCAGGAGTCCAGTGGAGGCTACAAACATGCTGAGGGGGCTGGAGCATCTCTGTGAGGAGGAAAGACATGGGGCTGTTTATCCTGGAGAAAAGCAGTGTAAGTGGCTCTAATTTATACATTTAAAATAAATTATCTAAGTTATTAGTCTCTGCACAGAGAAATAGATTAGACCTTTGCTACTGAACAAATAACTCCTGGGACATAATTTGGGCGGTGAGACCCTGGAACAGGTTGCCCAGGGAGGTTGTGCATGCCCTCTCCCTGGAGGAGTTCAAGGCCAGGTTAAATGTGGCCTCCAGCAACCTGATCTAGCGCAGAGTATCCCTGCCACTTGGCAGGGAATTTGAGCTAGATTAATTTAAAGGTTACTTCCAACCCAAACCATTCTATAATCTATGAATTTGCCCATCATAAAATGTGCCAGAGGTGATGCTGCATCCCAAACTGTTCAAGGCAACTGACTTAAACTGTATAGACCATTGAATAGTTTGGGTTGGAAGGGAATCTTAAAGATCATCTAGTTCCAACTGTCCTGCATACACCAGGACACCTCCTGCTAGATCAGATTGCTCAGACCCTCATCCACACACATATATGTAATTATCTATAGGGAAAAACATTTTCTTGTGTCAAATTTGAGTCATGATTTCACAGCTGAAAGGGAGTCACCAGCTTTCTAGATGGGGGAGAAAAAAAAGTGCCTTCTTTTTCGCTGTTATGTTTCCTGTTTCAGTGTGTGGTTGCTGTTATCTTGAAATCATAACAGTGAAATCCAGATGAGTGTGTCTGTAAACTGAGCATGTGATGGTGTTAGCAGCTGTGAGTAAAATGAAATAGCTCTTGTTGGCCGAGAGAGGTCAGAGATGTATCTGTTTTTAAGAATGGCTGATTCAGTGTGTGTGGAAAATCAAAACACACAGTGAGTACTGAGAGAGATGGAGAGGAACATGTGAGTGAAAGCTGATGGATGAGGTAAATCAGAAATTACAGAAAATGTATTTATTTTATGGTGGGTTTAGTTTGAAGTCTGATATAGAAGATTATGCGTAAGATTATGCGTAAGATTAAGGTCTTCTCTTTCACTCCTATGGTAGCTCTTGCTGACACCAAGCTGTGTGCTCCACCGAAGTACCTCTGGATGGCACCATTAGTACATTCATGGCACTACCAGACACGATTTCGGGACCTTGGGAGAAGGCTAAAGCTATTTTTGATGAAGTGCAAAGCAGAAAGGTGTCAGGGTTTTGGTGCAGATGATGAAGAAAGACTGAGAGAACTGCGTCTGTTTAGTTTTGAGAAGAGAAGGCTGAGGAGGGCATCTTATTAATGTTTATACATACCCAAAGGGTGGGTGTCAAGATGAAGGTGGCAGTCTCTTTTCGGTGGTGCCCAGTAATAGGACATGAAACAATGGGCATGACATAGAATCACAGAATTGGAAGGGACATCAAGGATCATCTGATCCAAACTTAGCAAAAGCATGGTCTAGGCAAGATGGCCCAGCACCCTGTTCAGATGGATGTTAAAGAGTGTCCTATATTGGGGACTCCACCACTTCCCTGGGGAGATGATTCCAATGGCTGCTTGTTCTTATTGGGAAAAATAACCCTTTTGTGTCTAGTTGGAATCTCTCTAGGGTGACTTGTACCCATTACCCTTTATCTTTTCCACGTGACTCCTTGTAAAAAGGGAACTTCAATCTTTTTTTGTAGTCACCCTTTAAATACTGGAATATGGTGGTAAGGTAGTCTCTAACCTTTCTTTTCTCAAGGGTGAACAAACCCAGTTCTCTCAGTTTTTCTTTTTATAGCAGCTTCCCAGTCATTGAATCCTCTTTGTGGCCCTTTTCTGGACCCTTTCCAGCCTGTCCACATTTGTTATTGTAGAGCAGTTTCAGGTCTGCTGCCCACCGAGTGTTGCCAAGGGTGTGTACCATAGTGCAAAAGGTGATACAGGAGCCATAATTTACCTTACTCTTTATTCTACAGTGACTTCATGGAACACATGCAGATCACAGGCTGCAAAGTTACTCAGTGCAACTTAAAAGATGTCTTAAAAGAGGTGCTGATGTGGTGCTGAGGAGCATAGTTTAGTGGCAGGCTTGGCTATAACTGGTTGGATTCTGTGATCTTCTCCAACCTAAACAATTCTATGATCTTATTTGCTTTAGTAAGACAGAAGAAGTCCCCTTTGTCCCTGAAAGCCTTTTTTAGAAAGAGTTGCTGCTGCAGAAGTTTCAACAGTAGATGGAAGTGGACAGGTCTTCTGTGGAGTGAGCAGCCTCCAGCTGGGTGTAGGAAGATGATTTCAGCCATTCTCCATGGTGGTGTTTGTGCTGTGTTGCTCAGTGACAGTGGTGATGGATGCCAGTTTCCTGCAGAACCGAGGAACTGCTTTTGTGAATGCAGGTTGGGGGTGATTGGCTTGTCAGGTGAGTCGAGGTCCAGAGGAGAAGCAGAAGCAGCTGTCTCTATCCCCTCCTGGCTTCTGCAAGGTCTTCCTCAGTGCTGGCTGCTCCCAGGGTGAGGTTCAATAATACCAGTTTTACATCACCTCATATAGAGTTTCTGAAAGCTCCTTTGTGTTGCTTCTGGATCTTGAAAGTTTAATACACTCTTTACAGTTGTTTTCTTTTAACATAACAAACTTTACATATTCCTCGCTTCTCCCTCTATACTTCTATGCTCCTCCAGCAGGACTTCTTCACTTTGAGGGTGATGGAACACTGGACCAGGCTGCCTAGAGAGGTTGTAGAGTCATCTCTGGAGTAATTCTAAACCTACCTGGACATTGTGATCCTGGGCAACCTGTTCTAGGTGATCTTGCTTTAGCAGAGGGGTTGGACTAGGTGATTTCTGGAGGTTCCTTCCAACCCACACCACTCTATGATTCTGTGACTTAATCTCAAGAGCTGAATTCTTTCTTAGCAGCCAAACCAGGAATAGCAGAGATTAGACTGTGACATTCAGTAAATGCTGGCTGCAGCATGAAATAACATTTCTTTTTGGTGCAAGTCAGGGCAATAGTGGGAAGTTGTAAGTATAAAATGATGTTTTGAGTTGACCTTAGTCAGCTTGATTCTTTAACATGGAGTGAGGAGTTGGGTTGGCCAGATACAGCCTTTCTTAGGTGTAAAATCCAAATGCAGAGGGTTAGTCTGGGCTGCAGGTTTGTCTGCCATCAGTTTGTCCCACCTTCAGAACAGATGAGCCCATAGAATTGCCTGGCTGGAGAAGACCTTAAGATCATTGACTCCAACCGTAACCTAACAACTCCCTATACGCATCTGTTGGTCCATGTCCCTAAGCTCCTCATCCAAACGTCTTTTAAACACTTCTACTGATGGTGACTCCACCACTTCCTTGGGCAGTGAAGAAAATTTTTCTAATATCCAATCTAAACCTCTCCTGGTGCAACTTCAGGCCATCGCTTCTCATTCTATCACTTGTTACCTGGGAGAAGAGGTCTGCCTCCACCTTGCCACTACCTCCTTTCAGGAGGTCCTTGCTGTGGACTCTCATGTGCCAAAGGGAGAAGCTGATGTTGAGTGTTTCAGCACTGTTATATCCAATGCTGATGATGGAGTTTCTGTGCACATCTGTGTGGAGGCCCTTCATAGCCAACATCTTTCCCATCTAGGGAAGGGCATGTACTTGTCTTTCTGCACAGAATATGTACTAATTCCACTAGCAGCTAGTTGGCCTTGACATCAAACCAATAATGTAATTATTGATTCTGCAATGCTGCGTAATGCCTTCATTCCTCTTTGGAGCCTGCAAGTTACAGCAGAGAAAAATCACTTTGAGCCTTTTCCAACTCTCTGCCTGTAAAATAGGAAACAGCTTTCAGGTGTGTCAGTGCTTCAGATTGCAGGTGGTTCTTGGCAAGGTGGAAGGATTACTTATCCCTTTCTCCTCCTTGATATTTACAGGTCTTGATTTTTAAGTAAAGAACTTCCCATCACTGGTACATGGAGGTAGCCAGGAATATTCCTGGCAGTGTGGGTTGATCCGCTCTTAGTGACCACATGAGGTTTTCTTGGTTTGAATAGGGATTTATCTCACAGTCAAGGCTGGTACTGCAACATCCCTGACCTGCCTAGTTATGGATATAAAGGAATACCCCAGGGATGAAGGATAAAAGGATGGAGGCCTGGGAGAACTATCATCTCTCGCCGCTGTTCTCTAGGAGAACTGGGTCAAGTTACTTCATGTTGTTGTTCTACTTGAGCTTCTCCACTTCATAATTAACTTCTGAGAATAATTATCCTGACTTGATTAATAAAGTGGCTTGTGATGCCTTTGTCTTATCTGAGGAAAACATACACAATTTGTACAGATTTATGGGAAATTGACTTGCCAGAAGAAAAAAACAGATATGACCAAGACAAAAGTTGTGACAAAGGGAAAAGTCTTTTAGGCTGCCTATGTCAGCTGGTTAAGGATTGATAAAACCAGAGTGGGTTGTTGTTATAACCTTCTGAATGAAGCTATCAAAGTATTCCTAAAAGATTTTGGAGATGTTAGGTTATGACTGGACTTGCTGAACTTAAGGTCTTTTCCAACCAGGTGATTCTATGATTTGATGACACTGTATAAGTAAATTGAAAGAGAGGAGGAGGCTGAGGGGAAACCTCACTGCTCCCTACAGTTTCCTGAAAGGACATTGGATTGAGGTGGGGGTTGGTCTCTTCTCCCTAGTATCAAGTGGTAGAATGAGAGGAAACTGTGCAAGAGGAGGTTTCAGTTAGATATTGGGAAACATTTCTTGACTGGCAGAGTGGTCAGGCATTGGAAGAGGCTGCCCAGGGACATGGTGGAGTTGCCATCCCTGGAAGTATTCAAGAAATGTGTGGACATAGCACTTCAGGACATAGCTTACTGGCCATGGTGATCTTAGGTTGACAGTTGGACTCGATGATCCTAGAGGTTTTTACCAACGAAACCAATTTTATGTTTCTGTGAAAGTTTATGACACCTTTTGCCATGAAATAGTCGCATCTTGAAGTTCTGAAAAGAAACAGCATCCCTCCACCCTTGCTTTCTTTCTGGCTGTGTTACTAACCACAGCCCAGATGAACAGTTTTATTAGTTTGTTCACATCTCCTGGGTCTCAGTGGAACATACAGAGGACGTAATGAGAACCAACAGGCAGAGGCACTCCCTTTGTGCTGAAATGCAACCAGCGGCATTCCGATGGCCTCACACTCCTGACAATTGAGGTTGTTTCAAGTATTAAATGGGAAGACAGCCAACCCATATTTGTGCCATGAAAATCTGTGGTATAATCTCTATTAGTTAACATCTTAAGCAATGTTTATTAAAGATTAGTGTCGGCAAGTTGGGTTTCATATTAGCATGAGAGCCGGTTGCAGGCAATCCGGCGGCATAGTCTTAGTCACCATTTATCTCATATTCAAATCAGCCTACTCTGTCCATGCGAGGATCTTCACATATGTGTATCAGTTTCTTGACCACAACTTGGTTACTGTAATCTCTGAATCAACTTTGGAGAGGAAGTTCAGGGTAAATGCTGCAGTACCTTATCATATGCATATTCAGCTGCTGGCAGCCTGAAATTTTCCTAGTGCATTTGGGTGTCCAGACACACAAATTCCCCTTTACCCAGGTTAATTAATTCCATATTAAACTTCCAAGTAGCAGGCTGCACTCATGACATAGTTGTGCTAAGTGCTCTATGGATGCTCATATGTTGTTCTTAAAGTTAGTCTGAATATAAACAATGTGGTCAGTCTGTAAGGAGTGCAGGGGCAAGGATAAATGAAGGAGGGTTGTACCAGATCAGCGAGGGAAAACAGTGTTACTCATCAGTCTCCACAGCTCTGCTCCATACCTAACAACTCACTTTTCCTCAACATTCCTTCTCTTGTCAACTCTTACATCTCAAATACTTACAAAAGGAAGCAATTTCCAATTTGCTGATCAAGATGGTAGTGACCATATCAGCTTGTGCTCCAGTTTTGCTTCTCCTTTTGCTTCCCATCCAGAATGCATGCAATAGCAGAGAAGAGAAGACTCCAAGGAGACCTTTATTGTGAATTTTCAGCACTTAAAGAAGCCAATAAGAAAGATGGGGACAGACTTTTTAGCAGTGCCTGTTGTGACAGGACAAGGGGTGATAGTTTTAAACTAAAGGAGGGGATATTTAGGCTCTGTATAAAGAATAAATGTTTTGCATTGAGGGTAGTGAAATACTGGCACAGGATGCCTGGAGAGGTGATAGGTGCCCCATCCATGGAAACATTCCAGGCCAAACTGGAGAGGACTGTAAGCAACTTACTCTAGGCAATGATGTCCCTACTTACTGCAGAGGGATTTAACTAGACCTTAAAGGTGTCTTCCAACCCAAAACATTCTATGATTCTACAAAGGGCTGAAAGAGGAGGTGATAACCAGTATCTGCTACTGAAAGCAAGAAACAATGGGACCTAGGAGGACATCTGGCACAGGGGACTAAACCACTTCCAGTGGTCTCTGAAAATCATCCAAAGCTAATGGCTGTTTTGCTGTCCTTCTCTGTTGCTCTGGTGCCTTGATGCCGTGGTCATACATGCTCTTTCAGCCTGGGCCGGCAGCCATTGTCCGCACGGCACAGCCATGTACACTCATGCAATCTAGGTGAGAAACACCAGAGCCCTTGGCGGCAGCTTGTCCCACACATTTGTGTTTGTCTCCTCCCTGCAGATACATAATTTATGAGCTGAGGTGCTGTTGGCAGCACTGCATGAAAGGAGGTACCTCAGGGGCTTTCCGTGGTTTCTGCAGGGTGTGTTGATCTCCTGCAGAGCACCCATTGTCGCTACAGACTCCCATGGCCTCCCCTGAGCTGCCTGTCTGAAGGGACCTGCATGCTTACGGTAGGACAAGCCCACCTGTAGCTCCTCCCAGACCCTCAACCTCCCTCCTTGGCACAAGCCCCTACAGTACAGTCTATGAGATGGGACAGGGAGCAGCTCCTTGTTTATTTTTAACCTCAGGGACCTTTTCTCAGCGCCAGCGTAAGTCTGCAGTAGATACATTCCCCAGCAGTGCAGTTGTGGGAGCTGGCCGAGCTCAGCAGTGTTTCTCAACACTTGTCATTTGCAGAGTGCTGAGCTGTATTAGCTTGTTCAACATTTGACAGCAGTGATGAATACCAGCCCCATCTCCAACTGCTTCATCTCCGTGAAAATGCTAATGAAGGTGTTGAAATGTGCTGCAGAAGTGGCAGAGCTGGGACAGCTGCACAATGGTGGTTCCACTAGGGATTTCTTTTTTTTTTTTTTTAACACAGGTTCCTCTTCTCTGCATTATTTTTTTTTTTTCCTTCTGGTCAAATATCATCCCAGGTTGCTTGATGTGTGGAGCTCTTGCAGTGAGTGACATTGGGAGGGTGGCAGAAGGGGAGATAGCTCTGATTGATAAAACCCAAGCAGGGCATTGTTTTCAAAGTTGGGGAGAGAAGCAAATGAGAGAGGCAGGCCAAGTCAGCTGCTGATTTGCCCTCAGACCAAATGGTTCAGTATCTGAAATTCAATCTTCTGGCTTGGGATCAATCTTAAGTTGTAAACGTGCTCAGAAGCCAAGTTGCTACAGCAGTACCTTGTGCTGGCATCCTACAAAACAACTGAGTGTTTGTACTTTAACCCTGTGCCTGTGGCCCACAGTTACTGGAGGGCCACCTGCAGACTTATAGTGACATTTGTTTTTATCATGGAATCACAGAATGGTTTGGGTTGGAAGGTGCCTTTAAAGGTCATCTAGTCCACCCCCACTGCAGTGGGCGGGAACATCTTCAACTATGTCATGTTGCTCAGGACCCTGTCCAACCTGACCTGGAATGTTACTGGGCATGGGGCTTCTACCACCTCTTCAGCCAGTCTTTTACCACTCTCACTATAAAACTGTCTTCCTTCTCTCTAGTCTGAATCTTCCTCTTTTAATTTAAAACCATTACCCCTTGTCCTGTCACAACAGACTCTGCTGAAATGGTCCATCCACATCTTTCTTACCAGCCCCTTTAAGTACTGAAAGGCTGCAGGCTTTCTCCAGCCTAAACAACCCCAACTTTCAACCTTCCTTCACAGAAGTGTTGCAGCCCTCTGACAGCTTCTGTGGCCTCCTCTGTACCTGTTCCAGCAGGTCCACGTTTTTCCTGTGCTGAGTTCTGCAGAGCTGGACGCAGTACTCCAGGTTGGCTTTCAAAGAGAGAGTTATTTAACCAAAAACCAGAGTGACTGTCTAGTCCCTGGCATGTTATCTACTTCAGAGATGCAGTGCAGGGCAGTGTTTGTATTGATGTCTGCTTGGGCACACAGCCACACAGTTGTAGGGGCGACCTGGATGCTCAGAGGTGGAGTGAACAACTTAGAGTCATCAGCCACCATGTCTGGTTGCTAAACCATGCTGGGGGACCTTCTACATGCATGTGTCTTTCACAGCGGCTACAGATGGGTATTTGTGGAGGTGCATGGGAGCTGCCAGCCTGCTCAGGCCATTGGAGAAGCCACAGGACATGGGAACTGATGCCTCTTCAGCTGCTTGTGCTGGGCTTGGGCTGATAGCTTGTTTTCATCCCCCTCAGAAGGCATGATGTGACTCAGCTGGTGTTAAAAATAAAGCAAACAGTGCCAGCTTTAGATCTTCTGCAAGCGCTCGGGGAACTCCAATGGCTTCATATATGAGTGCTTATGTACTGCTTTGGGTTGTGCTTTTCACTGTGGATGAAGACAGCTGATGTTGGGATGTGACTCATGTTCACACTTTGTTCTGAAACAATCATGGTTCTTACTTGTCCATGGGTTCCAGTCATTGTCAACAATGTCTATGGTTACACCTCAGCCCTGTGCAATTGCAGGTTGGTAGAAAATGAGCTCGTTCAGCACACAGAGCCAGGGCTGGTGTCTGGGGTCTGTCCCCTGTGTTGAGCCATCAGCCTCTCTAAAAATGATGATGCTCCTCGGGGGCCATGTGGAGCCCTAGCTGGCTGCTGCCACCTGCAGCTGCTGCATGTGCTGTAACTCTTCGTATTGACCTGCAGCTTGTCTCAAAAACTTTTTTGTTTTCCCATCTGTACTCACCTTGTCTTCTAAAGTACTTAATCCTCCAGTAGGACTTCTTTACTGTGAGAGTACCAGAGCCCTGGAGCAGGCTGCCCAGAGAGACTGAGGAGTCTCCCCTGGAGATGTTCCAAAACCTTGTGGACATTGTGATCCTGGGCAATCTGCTGTGGGTGACTGTGCTTTAGCAGAGAGTTGGACTAGATGATCTCCAGAGGTCCCTTCAATGCTTATCATGCTGGGATTCTGTGAGCTGATCCCCCTTAGTTGCTTCTGCAGAGAGACCTAGGTATGTGTAGCTCTGAGTCTTCTCATCTTAAAGCAAGCCAAGTGGATCTGGATGTGCTCTGGGGAAACTTCCTCTGTCCCTTGCCCAGCTCTACCCACGGCAACACATCACTTGCCTAAATAACCAAAGCACAGCATCAATGTGTTGCAAGGAGGGAAATTAATGCAAAGAGTTATTTCACCACTAATGAGAATCTGGGGGTGAAATGGGGAGGCACAGCCAGATGATGGAGTTAACAGAGCCAGATGGGTGTGTGTCAGCTCACAGTCTGTAGGGTGCTAAATACCTACAGCATGTGAGCTGTAGACATTGAGCAACTGGGTCTAGAGGAGCAGTTGAGAGAACTGGAGAAGGGGAGGCTGAGGGGGAAACCTCATTGCTCTCTACAATTCCCTGAAAGGTGGTTGGAGTGAGGTTGGGGTTGTTATCTTCTCTCTAGTATCAGGTGATAGAATGAGAGGAAATGGCCTGAAATTGTGCCAGGGGAGGTTTAGGTTCAATATGAGGAAAAATGTCTTGACTGGATGAGTGGTCAGGCATTGGAACGGGCTGCCCAGTGAGCTGGTGGAGTCACCACCCCTGGAGGTGTTTGAGAAATGTGCAGACATGCACCTGTGGATGTGGTTTAATGGCCATGGTGGTCTTAGGTTGATAGTTGGACTCGGTGACCATAGAGGTCTTTTTCAACTGAAACTGATGTGCAGTGCCAGATCAGATTCAAGCCCTGGCTTTTGGATTTACAGTTTGTGGAGGGCAGGATTGAGTCTGGAGCAGTTTTCATCTTGGCATGAAGTGTTGGAGCAAAACAGCTGCCACCTGCCTTGAAAAGGGGCTCCTATGCTGCAGAGCCCCTTCACCTGCCACAAAGCCCAGCTTTGTTCAGACCCCAGCAGGCATCTGTGCTTGAGTAATGTGAGCCACTTGGCCCAGCCGTTGACTGCATGACACTGAAATCAGGCCTAAAAACAGGAGGATGTCTGATCATGAAGTGAAGAATTTTCACTCCTAACCCAGCCTGGCGTCTGTCCAGGATGACATCATCTGGAGGGGAAGTTGGAAAAGCTTCCAGATTTGTTGCTTTCTGTGCAGGAGCGTTAAATATGTGTGTCAGCAGATAATCAGATGGCACTTTTGCCGTGGCCATGAATCAAGGGAAGGAGGGAATGAGGAAGTAAAGACCTAAAGATGGAGGAGAAGGATTTGAGCTGCATGTCAGAAAAGGGGGATGGCAGCATAGTCTGTGCATAACTCGAGTGGAGATGATGGGGAGAAAAAGGGTCTCATTCAGGCAGAACCTGTCACATAAATCATAATCACAGGGAAGAAATTTTTCCCAATGTTCAATCTAAACCTCCCCTGGGGCAGCTTGAGGCCATTTCCTTTCATCCTGTCCCTTGGTACCTGGGAGAAGAGGCCAGCCCCCACTTTGCTACAGCCTCCTTTCAGGTAGTTGCAGAGAGTAATGAGGTATCCCCTCAGCCTTCAAGCTAAATAGCCCCAGCTACCTCAGCTGCTCCTCATAGGACTTGTATTCAAGACTCCTCACCAGCCTCCTTGATCTTCTCTGGACATGCTCCATCACCTCAGTGCCCTTGTAGCAAGGGGCCGAAAACTGAAGAGTTTTGTTTCCTTGTAGGTGTGCAAAGCACTGAACTACAGTTGAGGTTCTTACCCATCAGCCTACCCAGAGAGATCTTCTGATATTAGTCACAGTTGTGGTTTGAGTCTGCATGATTCAGACTTGCAGTGCATGGATTCTGCTCACAGTGGCCATGGATGAATCCAAGGTGGCCAGGTGCTGAATGACCTCCCTTGGGTTTAGCTCTTTGATATTTGAAAGCAGCTTTGCTCGGGTTTGCCTTCAGGGATTTGACCCAAATCAGTGCTCATATACCATGGTTGATCTCGCTATCATTGTTCTAAATCCTAATTGCTTGAACTCAATTCCTCATGTTTCTGTGCTTAGCTTCTTTGTTTTCTTTAAAATTGTAGTATGTAAAAAATGCAGTAGGCAGTTTGCCTCTGGAGCTGGACATCTTTTTGCTGCCAACTGATTCTTGCGCTCATCTTCTAACAAGGACAGCTTTATCTCAAGGTGTTGATGAGTGCACACTGGAATTCATAGCTCTTTTCAAATGGTGAGAGTTAAATATGATGTTTAGATAGGATGTCTCCATTATCTGTTTTCCTTGTGCTTTCTAAACTCTCATTACATATTTATAATGCTGTTACAGCAAAGATGCCTAAAGCACAACTGTGGGCAGTATTTGGTCTCAGAGTCCCAAATGAAGCTGGAAAAAACTGCTGTTGCTGTGTAAACACCATGTCAAGAGCTGATTTCATGCGTCCTGCTGGGCATTTTTAACCAATTATGATAATGAAAAAAAGGAGAAGGTTTCTACCGTATCAATGTCTAATCTAATAGGAAACCTACTGTTGTGGTTAGAAACTGGGAAGAATGTTCAGTCAGCCTCTTCCTATGGTTTTCATGCTCTTAAATCATCACAGCAGTAAAACTCTTCCTCCAGACAAGCCACTGTATAGACATCTGCCACTGCAACAGGCATAGATGAGCTGCTTCTCACTTTCTCAGCCTTTGGGCAGGATTTGTCTGACTAAGCAGGAGGATATTTCTGGTTGTTTGCTGGGAAATGGCCACACTGCAGTTGCAAAGGTGTTCCATTGGCATTGACTGAACCCATGGAAAGAAGATGAAAGCCCAGGCAGGTTCATGAATTGAATTTCTATACTAGGGCTAAGTGTGGTGGTTTCAAAGCAGGAACAAGCTGGCAGTGGTACCACGCAGTGAAGAGCCAGCACTGGGAATGCCAGGCTTTGATTGTCTCCTGGATCCAGGAGTGCTTTAGGTGATGAAGTGGCCATGCGCCTCATGAATTGAAGACAGCTGTGGAACTGGGGGGCAAAATGGGAGGTAAAACATCCAGAAAGGCTCTGAAGTCTCAGTTAAAGTCTTCTGTGTCCCCTTTTCTCTGCTGGGCTGGATTGTCACCATCTCTGCTCTGGTGCTGATGCTTCCTCCCACTGCTGTTGAGTAGTTATTTTTTAATGCAGTATTCTCTGTAGAAACACCTAGAAACTATAAAAATGTACAAGGGTGTTTGGCTCTTTATGGAGCCTTTATGACCGAGGAAGGAAAAGTGGTAGAAATGCCTCTGTGGTGCGTTTGTAAATTTGGACAGTTTTCCTGTTATACTAATTTTTTTTTTTTTTTGTGTGAAAGCTTGAAGCCTCTCTGACTGAGAAATGAATCTGTTTGCAGCTAGTCTGTGAACATTCTTAGCTTTTGACCCTTGGTACCCTTGGACCCTTGGTCCAGCCTAACTGGAGCAACACTGTGAAAGGGACCTAAACCTGAGCAAATAAATCCCATGTGGGCTGGTGGTGGATGCCAGTCCCACTGTAGGTCAGCTGCTCCATTACAGACCCCTTGTTTCACACAGTATTAATGGAGCTGACATTGATGAAAGCAAAGCACACACTAGAAGAGCTGGCTTTTATTCTTGCAGACAGAGCTCTTTAGTTTTCCTTTGCAGGCTGAGATGTTCTAGCAAACACTCAACTTCCTTGTCATCTTTAAACTATGTAGAGAGGTGGGGAGTTGGCTTTCACCAAAGCAAATGGACTTGAGCTTTGAAAAGTTTGTTCCTGCAGTTTTCGGCCTGACTGATCACTCTGCTCCCTGCAGTCCCTGACCTTCATGATACAGTAGTTTTGTACCAAGCTGTATTTTTAGGCACATCAGGTTTTAGAACTGCATCTCTTTAAAACGTGTCCCTAAGTAGTCATCCTGGGATTTCACACACAAAGCTGGAGATAGGCACAGAAGGCTTATTTGGGAAGAAGGAGTGGGCTCAGGGGCTGTGAGATGGTGGACAGAGGTGCTGGCAGATACACGACGATGACCATCACTGCTGCACGTAACACAAGCTGTGAAATAGAATTCAGATAAAAATATTTCATGTTAAAAGACCAGTATAGCATCAACCATACTGTGCATTCACTCTGAGGAGAAGTCCTTACTGAAACGTTCACATTCCTTTCCCCACGCTGAATCCTTCTGCCCCCATCTCACAGAGCAGACACAGTCTCTCGTGCTGGGACTTACAGACCAGCTATCTCCCCTCACCACTCACTGGTTTCCATACAGGTTTTTCTACAGAGTCTTTCTGGCAGCTGAGTACCAGCATTAATGGATTTATTTCCAGAGCTCTGAGTATTGTGTCCAGTTTGGACTTCTCAGCACAGGAAAGACGTGAACCTGTTGGAGCCGATCCAGAAGAGGGCTCTGAAGATGATCAGAGGGCTAGAACTCATTTGCTGTGAGGACAGGCTGAGAGTAGAGGTGGAATTGTTCAGCCTGGAGAGGAGAATGCTCCAGGGAGACATTATTGAGACTTTCAGTACTCAAAGGGGCCTATAAGAAAGAAGAGGACAGACTTTGACAGGGCCCATTGTGACAGGAAGAGAAGTGTTTGTTTTAAACTAAAATAAGTGAAATTCAGACTAGAGATAAGGAAGTTTTTCACTGAGGGTGGTGAAGCACTGGCCCGGGTTGCCCAGAGAGATCGTAGATGCCCCATCCCTGGAACCATTTCAGGTCAGGCTGAGTGATTCTCCGAGCAACCTGCTGTAGTTGAAGATGTCACTGTTGACTGCAGGGAATATGGCTTAGATGACCTTTCAAAGCCTCTTCCAACCCAAATCATTCTATGATTCCTTGACTCTCTGATTTGATATCCTGCCTTAACTGTGCACACAGAGGTGAGAAGCACAGAGGTTAAAACTAATACTGGCCAAGAGGTCAGTCACTTGCATGTTTAGTTTGAAAGTGCTTGAGCACTGCATGTAAACATATGTCGGAAATCCCATGGGGGTATCTGTGTGGGCTCAGCCCTGCTGCAGGTGGGCTCCCAGCTGGCCCTAGGCAGGCTTTTGAAAAATCACTGTGCCCAAAAGAAACCCTGGACATCACAGAGAAAGGGCACAGCTGGGCAGAGGGAGAATATTGACCATTTTAATGCCAAAAGCACCACTGTATCCCTTCATCAGATGTTGGAGATGCTGATCTCCTTTGGACTGGATTACACAGGCTTCATGGAGGTTACTCTTCCCTCTCTACTGGTTCCTGTTAGTGGAGTTAAAGGACAGATTTTGGCTGAGGACTTTGAGGCCAGCTCCAGTTGGTACAAAGCAGGTTCAAAGACCTCAACTGAAATGGGGGAAAAAAAAAAAAAAGCCATCTGCATTTAAATAAGCCTAATTAAAATGGCTTTTTCCAGAGGCTGCTTGCCCAAGGTGATTTGTGCCATTACCATCTTTTGTGTTTTCAGAGGGTTTCCTGCCATCATTTGCAGGACATTGCTCAGGGATATACAATACCTGATTTTAAGTTTAGAAGTAGTGGGCTGGGTTCTCACCCTCTCTAAGAAGTGGAGTAAATTGGCTGGTTTACACCTGCTGGTGCTCTGGCCCATTGGGTGCCTGGAAGTAGCTCAAGCAAGTGTAAAAAACAAGAATGGTTTCTCCATCCATCTGGAACGCATCACATTCATCAGGGGAAGGAGAGTCATTTGTGAGAGCAAACGCTTCATTTATCAGTGTAGGAGCTATTGAAAGGACTGACTAATTCTAAGCAAGATTAGTCTTCTTGGAATGGAAAAGTAATGACAATCCTAATTTTACCAAATCCTCTGAAATTTACTGTCTATTTATTTAACACCCCGGACCCTTTCCTGCATCAGAGGATCAACTTGATTTATGGAAGTACAGTTCAGTCATCTAAATGGTTGAGAGTTCATCTGCCTGCCCCCTGGGCTGCTCTGGTTATTTTCCCTGTCACTGCTGTGAGGCTGTGGGAACAGGGAGTGCAGATGGGAGTAGAAGGAGGCAACAGGCCAAAAATCAGCTGAAACACTCCTCTTCCCCTTGCTTTGCAGGCAAGAGGCACTTGGTCCTTGTAGGCAGCTTTAGCCATCATTGCTGTTGGAAAAGGAATGAAGCTCCTTCCATTCCCCCTTCAGGACATGCCTATTTTTTCTTTTCCCAGGGTATCTGTGGGATTTTTCCTGCATGTAAGGAGAGGCCATATGCATCCAGAGCTGCCTGCCATACAGAAAAGGTTGTGGTAGCAAGTGCATGTTTGAATTTGAGATCTGACTGCGGTTTCCCTATGACAAGCTCATTGAACCCTAGAATTGTGGAATCATTTGGGTTGGAACAGACCTTTAAGATCATCGACTCCTGCCATTATCTAACTCTACTAAGGCTGGTGCTAAACCATGTACTTCAGCACCACATCTCTGTCTCTTTTAAACACCTCCAGAGATGGGGATTCAGCCGTCTCAATGGCACTCTCAGCAAGTTTGCTGATGACACCAAGCTGTGCTGTGCAGTAGATAGGCTGGTGGGAAGGGATGCCATCCACATGGACATTGACAGGCTGGAGAGGTGGGCCCATACCAAGCTCATGAGGTTCAACAAAACCAAGTGCAAGGTCCTGCATCTGGGTTGGGGCAAGAAAGGTATGGACATTCTGGAACATGTCCAGAGAAGGACCATGAGGATGATCAGCAGGCTGGAGCACCTCTCCTATGAGGACAGACTGTGAGAATTGGGGTTGTTCAGTTTGGAGAAGAGAAGGCTCTGAGGGGACCTTATTGTGGCCTTCCAGTATCTAAAGTGGGGCTGCAAGAAAGCTGGTGGGGGACTTTGTTGGTTAGTGATAGGACTAGGGGGAATGGGTCCATGCTAGAGAAGGGTAGACTTAGATTAGACGGTAGGAAGAAATTCTTCACCAACCTGGACCAGGTTGCCCAGGGAGGTGGTGGAAGCCCCATCCGTGGATATTTTTAAGGCCAGGCTGGATCTGGCTCTGGGCAGCCTGGTCTAGTGGAAAGTGTCCCTGCCCATGGCAGAGGGTTCGGAACTAAATGACCCCTTCCAACCCTGATAGTTCTGTAAGTCTGTGTGACTCTGTGGTCTTGCTGGTGAGCCTGTTCCAGTGTTTGAGAACCCTTTTAGTGGAGAAGTTTCTCCTAGTGTCCAACCTAAACCTTCCCTGGTGCACCTCGAAACCATTTCCTCTCATCCTGTTGCTTGTTATTAGGGAGAAGAGACCAACATCTACCACCTTTTTTTCAAGTAATTGGAGAGAGTGAGAAGGTCTCCTCTCAGGCTCCTTTTTTCCAGGCTAAACAATCCCAGTTCCCTCAGCTGCTCTTCAGAAGACATGTCCATTCAGCCTTACTGGAACTGAAAATCTCTGCTAGAAGCAGAAATAGCAGCACAAGGAGGAAAATCTCTTTAGAATAATACAAGTTCTGTTAAAAATAAGATATCCAGAATCTGTGAAAATCACTTCAAGAGTGACAAGGAACTAGTGGAGTGTGTCCAGCACTCATCCTCCAACGGAGGCTACAAAGATGCTGAGGGGACTGGAGCATCTCTCTCTGATGGGTGACTGTTCAGCCTGGAGAAGATCAGACTGAAGGGGGATCTTCTTAGTGCTTATCAGTATCTAAAGGGTGGTGGACAAGAGGATGGGGCCAAACTCTTTGTGTTGCCCAGTGATAGTACAAGGGGCACAAACTGGAACACAGGAAGTTCCACCTAAACATAAGGAAAAACTTAATTATTTTGAGAATAACATAGCATTGGAGCAGCCTGCCCAGAGAGGTTCTGGAATCTCCTCTGGAGAGATTCTGAACTCACCTGACATGATCCTGGGCAGCCTGCTCTGGATGACCCTGCTTTAGCAGAGGGATTGGACTAGATGGTCTCCAGAGGCCCTATCCATCCCCACACCATGCTGGGATTCTATCAAGAAAAGGAGCATAGCTGTGTGTCTGAAAGCCCTTTTGCTACCATCATTTAATGGTAGAGGCAAATTCCAGGACTGGAGTTTAATAGTTGTTGGTCTTTTTTGTAGCAAGTTCTTAATTGCTAGGCCTGTCTACATTTGTGAGTTTATGAGCTGGGCTGCCTTTTGGCTTAATAGTTATTCTTTTTTTTCACCATGAAAGTAAGCATGTTTTCCAGTCCAGCATGCCTTGCAGGAGTTGAAACACATAGCCTTCATTTGCCCTTCAACTCTAAAGCACTGTGGGATTTTAGAGTTGTTACAAGCACACACAAAACCCCAAACAACAAACCCTTAAAGATGAAAATAATGGTCCAAAGAAGACAAAAGGAAAATTTCCTTTGAATCCTTCTGAGTCAGGGTTTCAGTCCAAGGGGTTTGGTAGCACTCTAAGCCTTTGTGCTTCAAGACACAAGCCAAATTCTCACTAATAAAATTCAAAACACAATTTTCCTTCAGGGCACAAATTCTAATATAAAATCTCCTACATTTTCCTAAACCACTCTCAGAAACTGGCTGTTTTCTGTTGAAAGCAGAATACACAATTAGATCAGGCTGCCTGTCTGAACTGGCGTGGTGGCTTTCGCGTGCTGCCTTTGTGAGCATGCAGGAGGGCTGTGTTGTCACTGGGAAGGCCATAAGCTGCGGATGGGTTGGAAAATTGGGAGAACAGGGGTTTGAAGGTGCATTTGAGGGTGCAGCAGGAAGCCTCAGTGCCCTGGTTACTGAAGAAGTATCTGTTAGAGTGGGTCCAAAGGAGGCAACAAAAATGATCAGGGGACTGCAACCCCTTTGCTGTGAGGACAGCCTGAGAGAGTTGGGGTTGTTAAGCTTGGAAAGGAAGACCTTGCTGTGGCCTTTTGGCACCTAACGGGGTATGTGAGAAAGCTGGGGACAGAGTTTTTATCAGGGCCTGTTGTGACAGGACAGGGGGTGATGATTTTAAACTGAAAGAGGGGAGATTCAGACTTGAGCTAAGGAAAGAATGTTTTACAGTGAGAGTGATGAAACACTGGCCAGGTTGCCTAGACAGGTGGTAGATGCTCTGTCCCCGAAACCTTCAGGATCAGGTTGGGTGGGAGTCTGAGCAACCCGATCTAGTTGAAGATATCCCTGCTTACTGCAGGAGCGTTGGGCTTGAAAAGTCCTTTCCAATCCAAACCATTCTGTGATTCTTTGCAGTCCTATGCTCCTAGTTCTTGCCTTGGTGGCTGACTCATATTTTTGCATACATCCAAGTCCTGAAGACTTTGAGAAAGGTGTTGGAATGGTGAGGGATTTAGCCTGGGAGCTGTAAAACAGTTGGCCTAAGCAAAACAAAGGAAGAAATCTTTGCATGTGCTTGGGAAAATGGTGGGGTAGCAGCAAAAAAGGTGTTTCTGACACCTGTCCTGGGCAGAGCTAATACTGCTTAGTCCCAGCTCCACTGCATATTCAACCCTTTTGTCAGCAGATCATTGAACCTGAGAGCCAACAGGTGCTCCAGATGTTAGGAAATCAAAGCTACTTCCTGACTTCTTTGTATCTCATCAGTTTCCTGCTGCAGCATGGTCAAAAATTACACAAGTGTTATCTGGCAGTGGGAGGCAGGTTTAGGAGTGGCTTCTGGCTTGTGCCTCCATCTGTGCAGCAACTCCAGTAGATGAAGGAATGTTCCATCTCTATGCAGCAGCCTTATTGGGCTGGAGAGCCACATATGGCTCTGGTTTCTCTATGGTCAAAGTTGGTGGGAGCCTTTCCCATCACTCTTGAAAGCTGAAAAAGGTCTTGCAAATCCCAGATCTATCCCATTCTTCCTGTTTTGTCTTTTTTTATTACTTTCAAAACATTGCACACCCCAGTCACAAGAGGCAGAGGCGTTCCTGAAATCCCAACTCGGGATCGCATTGAGCTGCAAAAAAAAGCAATATTCTCCACACCATATCTCAGGAGAGTGTCTTCATGTCATGTAAACATGAAGTTTCTCAGAATTTGCTTTAAGAGGCTCTTAGAAAGTTTTGGGACGCGTGTTGCGGGAGATGTTAAATAGGGTAGTTGCAGAGGGTGGGATGGAGTAACCTCCTTGCCTTCCATCAGTGCCTTGGACTCTCCTTTCCAGCTGTAGCCTACATTAGTTAGCTCAAAATTGCTTCTTCTGGCACCCTCCCACACACTTGTGTACTAATATGGCCATTCTCAAGGGTTTTGTCCCTGCCAAAGCACAGCCTGTTACCAAAGAAGAAGACAATTAAGAGGAAGCAGTGGAGTTTGCCATATAACAGTTCAAAACTTACCCACGCTGAATAATAATGCAGAACGGTGTTTCATCCAGACAGATGCTTCCTGGTTCAGAAGAAGCAACTGGGTCTGATGGGAATGGATAAACAGCTTTGCAGCTCCCAGTCCGTGGTGTCATCCCAGCAACTGTGCCTGTCTGACCATGGTCACTGTGCTGTCATGCAGGGTGGCTGTGTATCAGGAGGCTTGAGTTGGGGATTCATGAACAGCCCAAATTCTGATTGTTGAAGGGTCTAGATGGAGACCTGTGTCCCAGCCCCAGCGTGAGTGCTCCACCTGCTAGGTTTAAAAGGGTGCACACAAGCACCTTTTGTACAGGGAGATGTTAGGCTGTGGTTGGACTTGATGATCCAACCAGCTGATTCCGTGATCAGTGCCATCAGCTCCAGCTGCCTTCTGAGGCCAGTGTGCTGGTGGCTGGCTGCTTTTAGGCAGTGCCCAGCATCATACACCCTTGTCCTAGGGGCAGAAATCATCTCTGAGTGGCTCTGGCCACCAGAGCTATTGAAAACTTCCCTCAATCCCCACTCTGATGCTGCCATTGTCTCCATGCCTGTACTTCTTCACCCTCCTTCCCAGGCCATCTGCTGCACAGGTCAAAGCTGCTGAGCAGAAATCTCCTTGCTCCTGATGGCTGAGCTGTTCTCACGTAGTCCCCTTCAGATGATGCAGGGACATCTTACAGACTTTTGTCAGGATTCTAAGCAGGTTGTGGTAATTTCTGGTGCCTTGTTGATGAGCTGTATTTGCCCTCCTGATTTTATCTGAGGAGTGAGACTGTGTAGCAAACTTGAGGGAAAGGTGTAGGGAGATGTTTGGGGGAGGATCAAACCAAACCATCACTGTGTTCTGCAGCTGGAGAGGGATCTGAGTCTGGAAGAAGAGCTCCAGCCCAGCCTGTGCTCCAGGGGCCCCCTACACTCCCAGCAAAACACATGCACTCAGCTAGGTGGGTTTTATCCATAAGAGCTGTGCTCAAGGAGGAACATAGGGAAAAGCTGTGGTGCTTGTTCCAGCTCATGTGCACCAGTGTTTTCTGAACAGAAAAACCCATGGGCTGGTGGCTGGAGAGAAATCCTGTTGCATAGCTCTCTGAAGGGCACTGCAAACAGCAGAAACATGGAACAGCTTGCATGTATGTGTAACTGCAGAGTCCTTCTCACTTCTGCCTGACCTTTTCAGTGCTCTCCAACTTGATTACAGCAGTTCCTCTTTCCTGAAGGAACCTGGTAGGGGGTATTGATGGGACCAGCCCCTAAAATGGCAGGAGGTGGCAAGAAACAAAAAGGAACTACCAATGCCATAGCCTTGCCGGAGTATTTCTGGGTATGAAGGTTGACATTCAGTATTTCAGTTCCATTTTGGGCCCCTCACTACAAGAAGCATATTAAGGTGCTGGAGTGTGTCCAAAGAAGGGCAGTGAAGCTGTTGAAGGCTCTGGAGAACAGAACTTGTGAAGAGAAGCTGAAGGAACTGGGGTTGTTGAGCCTGGAGAAAAGGAGACTCAGGGGATACCTTCTCACTCGGTACAACTCCCTGAAAAGAGGTTGGAGTGGGATGGGGATCAGTCTCTTCTCTCAAATGACAAACAATAGGAGAAGAGGAAAAGGCCTCAAGTGGCACCAGGGAGGTTTAGGTTGGACATTGGGAAAAGTTTCTTCCCTGAAAGGGTCGTTGCCTGGAACATTCTGCCCAGGGAAGTGGTGGAGTCACCATCCCTGGAGGGATTTAAAATCTGTGTAGATGTGGTGTTGAGGGACACGGTTTAGTGGTGGCCTAGAAGTGCTAGGTTAATGGTGGGACTTGATGATCTTAAGGATCTCTTTCAACCAAAATGATTCCATGATTTGGCTGGAACTGCATCAAGCACAAGCTGCATTGGTGTTCAGCCCTGTCTGAGCCGGTTAGCAAACTGACTTGATCCCAGGTGGCCATCATCTGGAAAGTGGCTGATTGCCAGCTAAATCCAGGAGCTGCTATCTTTATAGGAAACCCCTAGAAGATTGACTAGTCAGTAAAACAACAGTTTTCTGTAGCAATTACTCTGCAGAGAATTCAGCCAGACCTGTGTTGCAAATGTATAGGACACATGCCTATAGAAATGCTTGAGAGTGTGATAGAATTTAATCAATCCCATTTGTTTATACAGAGGCTCAGCCCAGATCTCTGTGGCAGACACCCAGGGAATGCTGGAGGCAGTATAACCTGTTAAACAAAATTATGTGTGACCCCATGAACAGAATGCACCAAAATTGCCTGTTATTTTTTTTTTTTCTCAGTCAATGTTTCCCCTTACTGCATTCAGTTTTTGCTCATCTGTTCTTTTTCCTCATTTTTTTTCCTTCTCTGTCTCTGCCCCAGATTCCTGTATTTATTTATTTGTTTCTATATTTATGTGTCTGCTTCACATTCTTCTTGTGCCTCATTCTCTGCTGGGAAACAAGAAAAGGCAGTTGTGTGTGATGGGGCTGTTCTGCAGCCCAACTTGCTGCACATCCCTGTTGAAGCCTGGGACTAGGCAGGAGCATGAGCATGCTGATGGTCCTGTGCCCTGCAATGTCCCTTGGAGAGCATGTGGCAGAAAGCTGACCTACAGGTTGCAGAACAAGTGCCCCACCAGCAGTGAGTGTCCTCTGTTGAGGTAGGTCCTGGTTTTGGAGTTACAGTTGTCACACAAATCTCAGATGAGTTCCTGATGTTTTAAGGAGTTTGATTTCCAGATGAGTGACTTTATCAGGCACGTTCGTTACTCACTTTGAAAACTCCCAGTTCTGTTGTATGTACAAACTGTGCACAAGCAACAAATAGTGATAAAGAATCATAAGATGGTTTGGCTTGGAAGGAAACTTTGAAGGTTTTCTAATCCAAGCCCCCTGCAGTGAGCAAAGACATATTCAACTAGATCAGGTTAAGAACAACCTCTTAGCTGACTGGTTGGACTGTGCATTTATTGAATTAGAGATCCAGGCAACATGGAAATATGAAGATCTGCTGGCACCTTAGGCTTCTCTGTCTTATTCACTGTGCTGCCTGTACAGATTACGTGGACGTTTTGTGCAATTACAGGAGGTGTCTGAAAACTTTGTCCTCTTGATTTATCTGTTCTGAGTTTGCAGTTCCTGCATCAACCAGATGTCATTTGCTGTCATTTTTACTACTTCCCTGGGGCAGTTAATTCTTGTCCTTTCTTTATTTTCTGTGTTTATTGTACAACAAGAAGAAAAAGGACCTTCCCAGGAGCAGAGCACTATGTGACTGTAAAACCTCAGGAGGACTTGGGGCAGGGTATATACACTCCAAAGTGGCCAAACTCTTACAGCGAAGACAAGCTGCTGCCTCCAGAAGGCCACATGGCTGTCACTATGTTGTCAGGCCTGTTTCAGAAGACAGTGTGAGAGAAGTGTCCTTTATACTGAGATCACTGTGCCTGCTTTCCAGGTCAGTGCTGGCTCCACATCCAGAACCAGCACATGCCATGTAGTTAGGACACTTGGCTGGGATTTCCTAACTGCAAATCATAATTACTGCGACAGCAGAAAAATCAACCCTGGACCAATCTTGGTATTATCTACTGGAATTCTTAAAGCAAAAGCACATAAGTCCCCCAAATAATCTCTCCAGGAGATTAAATATGGTATTTAACGCCTTCCTAAAATAGCCAGGACTCAAAAAGGCACCCCAGGGCTGTCTCTCTGTTCAGCAGAGTTTGCATAAAGCATCCTCTGGTAATTTGGGTACTGTGGACGGTGCTGAGGCTGTTTCAAGTGTGTGGCATCTGACCAGTCTACTAGGGAGGAAATGACATCAACATCAGAAAAACTGAAATGTGAAATAAGCAGAGAAATTAGCTTTTCCTGTCCTAAGCCTGTCTGGTGCACTGAAAAGCACAGGGGTGGGCAGGACAACCTAGTTGGCACAAAGTTTGTTCCATCCCAGGGATTTCAGGCATGTCATCCAAATCTCCCTTTTCATTAGTGAGCAATGGCCCAGCTTTGTCTGATTTCAGGGACCAGTACTTGCACTGGACTGTAGCTGGAAGTGGAGGAATCTCTTCCTCCTTTAAATGGCTACTCTGTCCCTCCTCTCCCCTCCTAGGAGGGCCGTAATCTCCTGTAGTTTGAACCCTCTTCCTTGCTCTCCATTCCCATGTCAGTGTTCAGTCCTTGGGCTCTTCCTTCCTGTCTGGTTTTCCTGGACATCTGTGGACTTTCAGGACCAGCACAACATGCTTCTGAAAACCTCGGAGTACCCGCAGGACCAGGACACCACATTTCTGAAAATCTGTGCTGTGCTGGTGGAAGTCCTGCTAGATCTGTAGATCCTGTGAAGTATTACATCAACCAGACTCGCTTTCCAAGACTGCATCCCACTTGCGGCATCCAGCTGCCTGTAGGAGAAAGCCATTTTTTCATCTCCATCAAAACAGCAGGTCCCAGACCGTGGAGGCAATGTCTTCTCTGTCTCTTCTCATCCCTCCTAAGAGGGCCATAATGGCCTATAGGTTGAATTTTAGAGGCAGGGAGTCCCACGTCTTTACCCTCCATTCCTGTTGCTGTGCTAATTCCTTGACCTCTCCTTACAGCTCTCTATGGGAGAAAGCCATAATTTTTTAATCTCCAGCAAAACGGCAGGTCCCGGGTTTTGTAGGCATCTTTCCAGTAGATGGCATCAAAGACAGCAAGTTCTTCTGCCCACCCCTGTGCCCTGTCTCTGGCTGGGAAGTGGTGTTTCTCCCACAGTCCTGTTGCCCAGCAGTGCAGACGTCCCTTAAAAAAAGGCAAGCTTCTTAAAGCACGTGAATCTTAAAACAAGCAAACTGAGCATTATTTTTCTTTTACTTCATCATTAAACGGCATGACTCATGTCATATGCCAACATGGGGCCTGGTTTTCCACCCACCAGTGGGGTGACTGCTTCCTGTCACGTTCAACTATTAGCCATGTTCTCACCTGGGTGCAGGTGAGATTTGAAATTTGAATTGAAAATATGCTGATGAGAAATCATCATAGACCTTCAGGTGTAGCTTTTGATGTCTGAATTTAGTTTACTTTGTATATGTATCTGTAATTTTTGCTTATGCAGTGGCCTATGAAGTAGAAGTAGGAAGATTAAAGGCCTTTCTCTCATTCTCTCTCTTTCTCGTTCTCTTTCTCTTTCTTTCTTTCTCTCTTTCTCTCTCTTTCTCTCTTTCTCTCTTTCTCTCTTTCTCTCTTTTTCTCTCTTTCTCTCTTTTTCTCTCTTTCTCTCTTTCTCTCTTTCTCTCTTTCTCTCTTTCTCTCTTTCTCTCTTTCTCTCTTTCTCTCTTTCTCTCTTTCTCTCTTTCTCTCTTTCTCTCTTTCTCTCTTTCTCTCTTTCTCTCTTTCTCTCTTTCTCTCTTTCTCTCTTTCTCTCTTTCTCTCTTTCTCTCTTTCTCTCTTTCTCTCTTTCTCTCTTTCTCTCTTTCTCTCTTTCTCTCTTTCTCTCTTTCTCTCTTTCTCTCTTTCTCTCTTTCTCTCTTTCTCTCTTTCTCTCTTTCTCTCTTTCTCTCTTTCTCTCTTTCTCTCTTTCTCTCTTTCTCTCTTTCTCTCTTTCTCTCTTTCTCTCTTTCTCTCTTTCTCTCTTTCTCTCTTTCTCTCTTTCTCTCTTTCTCTCTTTCTCTCTTTCTCTCTTTCTCTCTTTCTCTCTTTCTCTCTTTCTCTCTTTCTCTCTTTCTCTCTTTCTCTCTTTCTCTCTTTCTCTCTTTCTCTCTTTCTCTCTTTCTCTCTTTCTCTCTTTCTCTCTTTCTCTCTTTCTCTCTTTCTCTCTTTCTCTCTTTCTCTCTTTCTCTCTTTCTCTCTTTCTCTCTTTCTCTCTTTCTCTCTTTCTCTCTTTCTCTCTTTCTCTCTTNCTCTCTCTTTCTCTCTCTCTCTTTCTCTCTCTTTCCCTCTTCCCCCCTTCTCCCCTTCCATCCTTCCTCCCTTCCCCCCTTCCCCCTTCACCGCTGTGAAGTGGTGGTTGAGGCTCTGTCGCTGAAGACATTGAAAATCAGACTTCATGTGGCCCTGGGCAGCCTGATTGAGTTGGAGGTGTCCCTGCTGACTGTAGGGGCATTGGACAAGATGACCTTTGAGGGCCCTTTCTAACCTAATGCAATCTGTGAATCTGTGAATTTCCATGATCAGCAGGTTAAGCACACTTAGAAGACTCCACCGCACCAGAGTTGACACCTCATGCTTGAAAATCTGATCACCAACACATCACACCTGGAAATCTAATGATTGACTCACCATTATTTCTGTTCTCTTTGGGACCATTTCCAAAACTGGGTGCCCTGCATTAGCAGAAGGAGGTCAGGCAGTTACATGCTGAAGTTTGGAAGGAAGGAACATGTGTGTGGCTTTTATTTTTAAACTTAGACCCAAATGACTTCTAAATGTAACGATTGTAACATACTCTGCCCTTGGGAAGTGTATTTAAGTTACCTCCTGGTGCTTGCATTAGTGAGTAGACTTAGCAGGATTTTATGGATCTATTTTCAATTAAAAGGAAAGAGCTGGAATTTCTTCCTGCTGGGTTTGTCATCTGCTCTATTTGTGAGTTCAAAGGGAGAAAATGGCCTTCCCTTCTTTGCAGGTCACAGATGACATATATACCTTGGGCTTACCTCTTCAGTCTTCACCCTCTGAAGGTAACCTTGGCCTCAGCCAGCAGCAGGCAGGATTTGACCCATGGTGTGATGCTCAAGGGAGGCAGTCCTTGGCTGACCAACCGCTTATCTGCCTGTGCAAGCAGTGGGACCGTGGTGGCAGGCAGTGCTGGCTGCCATGAGCACACAGCTGTTGGGATGCACAGTGGTGCTCAGTGGCTGGAGGTCTTGCTGTAAAAAGCTTGTGAAGTTGCAGGATGCTTTTCTAACTTGAGAACTTTTATTTAAGAAGGTTTGGAATGTTGTCCTGCCACATGTAGATTAATTCCATTACTGTGTTAGTTCAGTTTCTCCTCCTATTAGAAGCCTGTGGGAGTGGGATCACTGGTGGAATATTGGAGGAAGGAGAACACAGCTTTGTATGGGACCTCATCTCAGATCACCAGCAGAATGGTCCACAGCTTGGTCAGGAAAGTCTTGGGGCTTCTTGTTCTTGAGCTAAATTAGAACTGTCAGACTTAATGGGTTACTGTGTGAGAATAGCAGTTTAGCTAACGGTAGGCATCACCTGCCATGAAGGGTGCAGAGGTTTGGTTGACTCTTGAAGAAAGACACAAGGAGAACCTGCTTTAGCAGGGATGTTGGGACTATGTGATTTCAAGAGGTCCCTTCCAACCCCCACCATTCTGTCTTTCTGTGAGAGTGGGCAGAGTTATAGCATGTGGTTATACCAGAAAAGGTAGTGGAAGGGGTATTACCAACTCTGCCTGGACCTTCTTTGCTCCAGGCATAGCCCTGGTGCCCCTGTACCCCGAATACAACCATACAGCATGGTGGGGCTGGCATCACGCTCATACCATGCCATGACCTGCTCCAACTTTAGTGGATGTGAAGATGAGGATGCTGTTGCCTGGTTCTGAGCTCTTGCCTGTTTCTGGCCTGACTGAGCATTTCCAGTGAGGGTTGAACTTGTGCTGGAAGCACAGTGGAGAAGGAGAAAGGGGTGACTCCTTAGTTCGAGAGGGTCCTGGAGACTTCTGCTTTGAGAAAATAGGAAAAGGCTCCTCATGGACTGTCTTCCCTTTTCATTTTGATCAGGCAATGGGTAGAGGGTGCACTATTGTACAGCCATGAGTGTTGTTGGAATTTCTGACTCTGGGGAGATAACAAGGCAGGTCAGGACAGAAAGTCAAGTGATGGTGCCACATGTTCTTGAGAAGGTCTGCTGGATGTGCAGGAGAGCAGGCTGCTGCACAGCAGCAGCTCACAGCAGCAGCTCGTGGTGTATTCTACACATATCAGGCCTTGGAGAACATGGTCAAGTGGTTCAGGAGAAGCACAAAATGTCATTTTTTAGGTGTGTTTCCTGGGATCGTTTGGCAAGCCTATGTGCGGGCATGCTGAAGCACAGAGGGCTTGTCTGCCAAAGGCAGTATTTTTGCCAGTATCTATGCTCAGAGCAAGGCCTCTTGCAAAAGTCTTGTCTAAGAGAGGGAGTTGACACAAGCATTGCTGGAGCTCAACAAATCCAGCAAATCTGCATAAGGAGAATGCATTTGTTTAATGGATTAGATCTGAAAACAGGATTAAGTCCTCTTGAGGACTTTGAGGTGGCAAACAGAAAGCTCAGCCAGGCCAGTGTCTGTGCCTGTGGCATGGTCACATTGCACTGCTAGAAATATTTGGTCTTGACACTGGCAGCAACTTTCAGTGGGTGCTGGTGCCTTGAGGGACCTTTGAGGCTGCAAGGGGCTTTCAGGCTGGTGCCTGCCATGGCTGGGACCACCTAGAAGCTTCCAGATGGACTCTGGCCTCTCAGTTGCACAATAAACCAACCCACTCAATAGTACCTGGAAACTTCACTTCAGTGACCTGTCCACAGCCCTCAGCTCTCACATGGAGTCCCAGGAGACAGATAGAATTTGCCTTTGCATGCAGTGAGGAATGAAGAAATAAATAAATAATCCCTCCTGGCCTATGTGTTTCACCATTTATAGTCAGGTAACAAAATCCTGCTTTCTGGTTTTCTTAGAGCTGGGGGCTGACTGAGGGAAGGCAGCGTGAATCCTTTTCATTGCTGGGGGCAAACCTTGTCCCATGCAATGTCTGATGGGAAAAACTGAAAGGAATCTGAGCTCTGCAAAAGCCACAGGAAAGCTGTCCAACAGTAGCTTCAGTTTGAGTTAACCTATATGTATGAACAGAAAAGCCAGAAGGGTTTGTGTTTGTGCTGAGAATGTGAAGGGCAGCAAAGGAGTCTGTTACTTGCTCACAAGATTTGGCTGCTGTCTCATGGGATAGAATAGCACTTATCTCTCATGGTTTTGTAGGTTTGGTCATTGCTTTTGGGGAAAAGTCACCTGCTTGTTTCATCAAAAGCAGCACAACATCTGCCTGGAGTACTGGGTCCTGAGAGGATGCAGCTTTACAACCTAATTCAAGTGAAGAGAGAGCTATGCCAGAACTGTGCTCAGAGAGGTTACCTTTCCCTTCTTGTGTGCATTACACAACATCAGAGGTTTGTCATAAGGGGCTATGATTATTCTACTCATTTGACTTTATATAAACTTTTCAAAAATAATATCTAATTTCATCATTTTAATAAAGCAAACATCAACTCACATCCCCATTTCACAGATAATTGACAGTCTTGGGAAAGAGGAGCTCATTTCAGCCTGTGTAAGGCCTGTGGTTTCTTTTTGGTGGTATGTACATCTACCTGGGTTCATGTTATCTCAGATAAAGTGGATTTCCATTTCTTTTCTCCCTTCCCCTTCCCTTTTATTTTGTTTTTATTTTCTCTTTCCTTTTCTGCCTTTTCCTTCCTTTCCCACAGTTCTGTTAAAGGCTTGAAGATATATTTTAGCTCATCTGTTTTTGAATGAAGCACTAAACATGTGCTCATCTTTAACAAAGCTTTAATCTTGTCCCTTAAGATAAGGGCAAGTTCAAGTATCTTGTTGAAAAAGGAAAGACTTTGTGCAGGGTTCAGAGCTCACCATAACTCCCTGTGATACATTGGAAATGTGTCTGCTTATGCTTGGTTCTCAGCATAATCCATTGGTAAAACAAAATGCAATTAGTAAGGAAGGGCTTCCTCTGAAACAATTTTGTCTTGTTGTCTGCCCCAGAGAAAGGTCTCAGGGCAGAGATTGAGCCTGTGAGCAGAGCTGTTGAGCACACATCGCTGCTCCCTGCTATGCTCCTTGAGGATGGGTGGCTTTGGCCAGAACAGTGATGTATTATCACTCTTTGAACAGCTCACTCCCCTGTGCTGCTACAAAACCCCATGGAAGGATCTTTATGTAAAACCAGAATTGCATGAAAATGAGCTGGGACTGGTGAAGTAGCGTCTGTGTTATCTTTTTGTTAGCCCTGCTGTATCTCCCCTCATCTCAACATGTAAATCCTGTCCCTAATGGGATTTATTGCACAGAAACCTCAGGAGCAGAATCTGTGGCTTTTGGAGGAATGTCTAACTTAGCTTTGCCAGTAAATCGTATCACTTCTACTCAGGTTGTTTAGCTGCAGCCTGCTCCTGTGATCCTGTGTCTGCTGACTTCCCTAGTTCTCACCAGAGTTCTTCGACAATATTTGCATACACAGAAGTACAGACTCATGTGCATTTGAGTCTTCCCCTTTTACATTCTAGAAGCAAACAAACCCAGCAAAGGGAAGTGTGGAAGGTAGCTCCACTGTTAAGCCAACATTTGTCTCTGTGTTGTTGTTTGTTTCTGCCACAGTAGACTCATAGGACGCTTTGGTTTGGAAGGAACCTTTAAAGGTCATCTAGTCCACCCCCGTGCATTAAGCAGGAATGTCTTCAACTAGATCAGGATGTTCAGAGCCCTGTTCAAGCTGACCTGGTATGGTTCCATGGATGTGGCATCTAACACCTATCCGGGCCAATCTCTTTAAAAACATCTTCCTTCTATCTAGTCTAAATCTTCCCTCTTTGAGTTTAAAACTATCACCTCATGTCTTGTCACAACAGACCCTGTTAAAACATTGTTTTCATCTTTCTTAAAGACCTCGTTTAAGTACTGAGAGGCCACTATAAGATCTCTCTGGAGCCTTCTTTTCTCCAGGCTGAACAATCCCAACTTTCTCATCTTGGCCTCACAGCAGAGGGGTTCCAGCCCTTCCCTCATTGCTGTGGCCTCCTCTAGCCCTACTGCAACAGGTCCATGTTTCTCCTGTGCTGAAGACTCCAGAGCTGGTCCCAGCACTGCAGATGGAGTCTCAGCAAAGCAGAGGGCCAGAATCCCCTCCCTTCATCTGCTGCTGGGGATCAGCCCAGGACATGGTTAGGTCTGGGCTCTAGTGCATGGTGCTGGCTCATGTCCAGTTTTTTGTACACCAGTAAGCAGATGCCCAAATAAAGCCTCTCAGTGCACCCTCTGGCTTTGGGGCTGACTCGTTGAGGTTCGACTGATTTCAGTGGCAGCAGTGCTGGATAGAAACTCTCAGCAGCTTTTTCTTGCTTCAAGTCTTTGATGTGTTTGTTGTATTCATGGCAAGGCAGAGCTGTCACGGCTTTGTACCCTCACTCACAGCCTTCCTCGCTGCTGTGATGGTGTTCCCAGCTTGACCCTAGATGTCCATTCTGTAACTAGCTTTCTCCCCACCGTACCTCTTCCTCCACTCCTGGTGACTGCATTTCAAAGTTGTAGCACTAGTATGGAGGAAACCTCTGCCTCTCTGATGAAGATGATTTTTCTGTCTACTCTTCCTGACAGGTGCTGGGAACTTCTGTTTGGGAGTGTCACTGTGCCAAAGTCCTGTCTTTGCCCTTGAATTAGATTGAACAATCTCCTTAACCTCGCCTTTATGTCACGCAGAATTTGTCAGGTGTTTGGTTGTTTTAACATGGCTACTTCTGGCTTCAGGCTCACTCCTTTCTGGGGCTGCCAGCATGAGAGATGTTATCTCATGCTAATTTGTTCACCTTACAGCATTTTCTGTCCCTCCAGCTCCTGGCAACCTAATAGGCATGTAATTAGGTTTAGTCCCTGCAGTATTCCCCCTGGTGCTATCTCTGCTCTGCTTGGTCGGTTGGATATCTCTGTTCTCAGATGTGGTGGTTGTGATGCAAGAGTTTGCATCCCTCACTGGGATAAAACCCTTTCAGCCTTGTTGTACATCAGGCAAGCAGAACTTTTAAATCATAGAACTTGAATCATGACTTTTTAAGTCGTAGAACTGTTGTGATTTGAAGAGACTCTTGAGATCATCAAGTCCAATTGCTTGCCTAGAGCTCAGAATCCCACCACTACTGCTAAGCTGCTACCACTTCCAATCAAATTTCAAATCAGCTTCCAATTTCTAGATTCAAGTCTCCTCCCTTGACATACTGGGTAAACACCAGTTACTAACTGGTTTAACACACAGAGGCAGTTAAGGCTGTCTAAAATTAGATTATCTTGGAGCTGAAAATCTCTCAGCTGTCATGACACTGTCATGACAGGGCTCAGCAGCCGCAGAGTGGTTAACAGTGGGGATTGACAAGGGCTCTGCTGATCCCAGACCCTCCACTGAGGCAGTGATTTGGATTGAGAGAGGTCAGCAGAAAGGTCATAAAAAGTATTATTAAGCTACTGCATCACAGTCTGAGGGAAGACTTATGTGCATGGTCGTGGGTGTGGTGATGTAGGTACTGTGGCACCAAGACAAGAGGGGTTTGCACCATCAGGCCTGTTGCAACAAGTTGCACATCTCCATTGTACATTGGAGGTGAGGTGTTGCCATGTGGATGTGCTCAGCATGGTTTGCTTCAAGTGTGACCCAAATGAAATATTTTGATGGCAGGAAGCCTGTAGTTCAAACTGGTCTAAATGTCACCTCACATTCTGCTTTGTGACACACTGACTCATAACCACAAGCTCTTCCTGAGCTTACATGTTTTCCTCCCCAGCTCTGCCTTTGAGCAATTGCTGCTTTTACAGAGCCTCTCCACCACTCCTTATGGCCAGGAGACCAGAAGGGAGCTGCACATTTCTAGTTCTCCCCTCAGCTTCATCTGTCTGTCTGGGGGAAGCCAAGTTAGAGAGCTAATTCCTTCCACCAGCTGTGGTCTAGCCTGGTATGATTCTGCTGGAGCGAGCAGCTCGGTGTCCAGCAGCACGTCTGGCCTGACAATGCTGGGAGCACATGGAACAATGACACCAGCTGGAATGTTCCTCAAAAAGCAATCCCTGACACTGAATTTACATAAATGATGCACCACCCTATCAGTGCTTTAACTGGAGAAGTGTGCCCAGTGGTTTTGGGACCTTTCTTCTCTTTGGAGAGAAGTGTACATCTCTCTTGTGCCCTTCCAGGCATCTCCAGGTGGTTTAGAATCATGGGATCATACAATATCTTGAGTTGGGAGGGACCTATGAGGATCATCATGCCCAACTCTTTGTTTAGAAACAAAACTCTTGCAGGAAGAGTTACTGAACACTGGCAACACTCCTGGATGTGAGAAATGGCATCACAGTTATTTTAAAAAATATTTTTAGTGGTTGGAGAGCCTCAGGAGCAGTGGCTTTTTGACTTTGTAAACGTGTCACTTCTTGGTAGGAACTGAGTAGAGGCAAATGGGTTTCTCCTGCCTTGGGCAGCCTCCAGAATAGAAGAAAGGATTATGTGTTTCATCTTAAAGAAGTGCAGAAACAGGTGCTGCCAAAGGAGTGGAAGAAATTAAGTCCAGTGCTTTCCAGAGAGAATGTCCTGTTTCCAATCCCCTCTTCATTTGGCATTAAGAAGTTGAATTAAAGTAGGTCAGTCCTTCCTAGGGCTGCAAAGACGAGAGGTGGAGCTGTAGCACGGCACAGACAAGAGCTGCAAGCCCTTCCCATCTCACTTCTGACCTAAGCACCTTTTTCCCATGGCTCCTGGTAGCAATATGTGTTGTTTGCTCTCTGTCAATCCATTGCATGATAATTATGACCTCCTCACTCTACACTTGGTGCCCAAGAGCAGGATAGGAAATGGTGCAGCTCTTACTTGTTCAGAAATTCTAGTTTTCCTCATCTCTTTCTCATGCTGCAGAGGAGGCTGAGGAAGTCAGGATTTATAGCTGGAGAGCAGAAGAGGTGTAGCGTGGATCCAGATCTGTATTCCAGCTATTTCTGAGTGCACAACAAAGTCTTATCTGAGTGCATTGTTTGAAGCAACACATATTCCATTTGGATGAAGAGTCTATTTAAGAGCTGCAACCTTTAGACACCACATTCATATTTCCGACAATTTGACCCCCAAACAGCCATTAATACCCTTTCTGATGGCTAATATGTGTTACACATTTTTGTTTTAATTAGAAGAAGATTGTAATCCATACTTCAGTTAAGTTCATTACACTTAGAAACTTAGTACAATCAAAAGATCAATTGGTCATTAGCTAAGTAAGTCCACTGTAATTAACATTTACAGAAAACTTTTAATTGCTTGGTTGTCCTTCACAGCAGGTGATGAGGGAAGTGAAGCCTTTCTGCCTCATGCTGCTGATGTTTAAATCAGGTTACAAGCTTTATATTACATGTCCTGAAGTCATGGCCAGCTGAACTCTCTTTATAGAGGTTGGTTAGGAGGGACAGCCCGAAGATACCAAAACACTGAGGTCTTTGTGATATCTTTGTCTTCTTACCAAACAGCTGGCTGAGCTGGATAGGGAGGGCTGTGTAAGCATCATGGTGGGTTGGTCCAGACCATGAGGATTAATGAGCTGAGGGCAATGGTATGAGATTCAGCAAGGCCAAGTGCTGGGTCCTGCACTTGAGTCACAATAATCTCATTAATGCTACAAGCCTGGGGAAGAGTGGCTGGAAAGTTGCCCAGTGGAGAAGGACCTAGGAGTGCTGGTAAATAGCTTGCTGAACATGCGCCAGCAATATGTCCAGGTGGCCAAGAAGGCCAACAGCATTGAGACTTGGATCAGAAACTGTATGGCCAGCAGGACTAGGCAAAGATCATCCCACTGGTTTGGGCACACCTTGAATACTGTGTTCACTTTTGGGCCCATCACTACACGAACATTGAGATCCTGGAGCAACCAAGCTGGTAAGGGATCTAGAGCACTGAAGAGTCTTATGAAGAGCAACTGAGGGAACTGGGGTTGTTTAGCCTGGAGAAAGGAAGTTTCAGGGGGGATCTCACTCTCTACAATCACCTGAAAAGAGTTTGTAGTGAGGTGGGAGTCAGTCTCTTCTCCCATGTATTAAGCGATAGAACCAGAGGAAATGGCCTCAGTTTTCACCAGCGCATGTTTAGATTGCGTATTAGGAAATATGTCTTCCCCAACAGGTTTGCCAAGCCTTGGAACAGGCTGCCCAGGGAAATGTTGGAGTTCCCATCCCTGGAGGGATTCAAAAGCCACATAGATGTGGTGCTGGGAGACTTAGTTTAGTGATGACCTGGCAATGCTGGGTTAATATTTGGACTTGGTGATTTTAAAGGGCTTTTCCAACTAAAAGAATTCTGTGATTCCATCCTCCCTGCCAATTAGTGCAAATTGACAACATCTCTGAATTTAATTAGTACTGTCAGCCAAGTGAGATCCTCGCAAGGACATTCACAGAGAGGGAGCTCACCAAAATGTTGCAGCGGCTTGGGACTGGCTGTATGGGGAAAGAGAACGGCAAGGGGACAACAGCGTGAGTGTTGTTATATGGGAGGATGCACCAGCACTACCCCAGAGCATGTTGGGTGGCCAGATCCAGACATCCACACCAAGCAACGTGATGGGAGCCACTGAAGGCAGCAAGCAGCACTGGCTGTTGGCTGAGCCATGGCAGCAAGCTGTGCCTTTTTGCACTTGCAGCCCCTAGATCTTCTCCAAAATTGCTTGTCTGCAGATAATAATGAATAGCCTCTTTATGCTTAGTAACGGGGTAGCACTGGTTTTGCCTCCCTGAGAAGAATCAGAGTCCTTCCTCGAAGGGACAGAATTATCCTCCCTTTTCCATATGCAGGCTGCATAATTCACTGTAATTTTATTATCTCCGTGCACTCAGAAATACACCACATGGCTCTTCTGTAAGTGGAGAAGATAAGAGGCTCTACCAGCATGAATTTTCTTTAATAAGATAACACTGTGATAATAGGCTACTAGAATAATTCACCTCCTAATGATTTTGTTCTTCTGTGCTTCCACATGATCAAGGGCAATACGCATTAAAGTTGCAGAGGCTTTTTTAATTATGCAGCAGTAAGTATATATTTTATACAACAGCTTTAACATTCAAAGGGAATTTTCAGTTTTGTAGGACATAATGATTTGGTGTTGCCGTTCTCAAGGCTCTGTGTGTATAAACCCATGCAGGAGTACGGTTGAACTCCTGCAACATACTGGCGGTGTTTTTTGTGGGGAAAAATCCAAGTGTTGAAACAAAACCAAGCTGTCTGGAGGGGAATCAACCTTGCGATACTTCTAATCTGATAAAAAAGAAAAAAAAAAAGAGTTGTAAAAATTGTAAATGATTCTGTCACGTGGATGAGTTAGTTGCTTTCCATGAGGCATTCAAATCAGGAAACATTGACTCAACTCCTTGGGGGCCTCAGTTTCCCTTTCAGTAAAACAAATGAAAGAGTGGCTGGGATCTTTGAAAGCTGCCTCAGTGGAGATCCTAGCTGGTTTAGAGCGCAGCCTGGGAGCGCCAAGAGATTTTGTTCCCTAATGTTTGTAAAACTCTCTCAGATCTTGAAAGAAAGAGCGCAAAAGTTTATTTTAACATTCCTAGAGGCAGCGCTGGGTAACGGCTGTCACCTGGATTATAGCCACTTTTGGCAGAGCATAATTATATCTGTGATCCTACCTGGCACCGAAAGCTCTTAGCCCTCCATGGTGGAGTTGGCTTTGCCTGCAGTGCTATCTGAACCTGCTCTGCTGCATGGCAGCCTCCCTCAACTCACTGTTCTTCTGGCCTAAATACAGCTTAATTTAGTCCAATCTGAACAATAGTTCTTCAGACCAGGTTTCATCAACATACTTCCTAATTTAAGTGGGGAGGTGAGAGGCCCAGTGCTACACATAGAATCATGGAATGGTTTGGGTTTGAAGAGACCTTAAAGATCATGTAATTCCACCCACCCCCTGCCATGGGCAGGGACACCTTCCACTAGACCAGGTTGCTCAAGGCCTCATCCAACCTGGCCTTGAACAACTCCTGGGAGAAGGCATCAGTTACTTCCCTGAGCAAGCTGTTCCAGTGTCTCACCACCCTCACTGTAAAGAATTTCTTCGTAATACCCAGTCTAAACCTATTAATCAGAGCCAGATGTCACTTTGTGATTCATAGATGGTTTGTGCAGACTGGAGTGGAAGGAAGCAGTGCTCTGTGATGAAAGACTTTTGAGGTTTCCTTTGAAAAGATTGTCACTGAACATGCCATGCTCCTCCACTCTATGACCATGTCTTCATAGCTTACACAGTGCAACCAAGAGGACAGAATTCACACCAGCTGGTGAGTTGTGGTCAAAAGTTACTGCTTCTTCAAGGACCTCTCTGAGTCCTCATGGAGAAAGGAGAGTGAGCCATGCCCATGCACCTCACAAAGTTTACATAAAGGAGAAGCCACGATGCTGTTTGCACTGGGGTCATTGTGCCTAAGACAGCTCACCATTGCTACTTGGGCATGGTAGTAGGGGTGGTGCTTTTAATTTAGTCATGGTTTTCACTTGTTTAGCTTGGAGAAAAGGAGGCTGAGCCACCTTCTTGCTTTCTACAGGTGTGTGAAAGGAGGTTGGAGTGAGATGGGAGTCAGTCTCTTCTCCCAGGTAACAAATGATAGGGCAAGAGACAATAGCTTCAACTTTTACCAGGGGAGGTTTAGGTTGCATATTAGCAAAAATTTCTTCCCCAAAGGGTCAGAAAGTGCTGGAACACACTGCCGGGAAAGTGGTGGAGTCCCCATCCCTGGAGGGATTTAAAAGCTGTGTAGATGTGATACTGAGAGAGACCAGTACTGGACTTGGTGATCTTAAAGGTCTTTTTCAACTAAAACATTTCTATGATTCTGTGGTGGTGAGAAACTTAATCCAGGTGGGACTTAAGGTTCAGGGATGGATGGAGGGCACTGCCTTTCTCTGCTGGCTAGAAGAAGGGTTGTATAACCCAGCACTGGGAAACTCATTAGTTGCCTGAGCTCTGCCTGCATTACGTCTCTCACTCTTTTTCTAGCAGATGGGAAATAGTACCAGAAATTTTCCAGCTAGATGAGACAGTGGAGTTGGGGGGTCTGGGGAGCAGGGAAGGATCAGGTAAGTTTGCTTTTGCAGTGGCAAAGGCCTATCCCTGCTGCTGTTAACCTGGAGGATTTAACGAGCGAGTTCTTCAGCTGCTCCTCTGCCATTGACCCTGAGCTGAACCCTTGGGGTAGGAGCTGAATTTTCATTTAGGATTTAGGAGGCCTTATTCTGCAAGATAAATCAGAGCCCAGATGGCTTAGAAAAACCCAGAGAGCTCCAACCTGAGAGCAGCTCTTGCCACGCACGTTCCCAAGCTCTTTCAACAGGCTGGGGCTGCTTTGCCAAGTGTGATTTCAGAGGAAGCTTGGAAAGAAAGTCCAGGCCTGTCTGTTGTCCTTGCTTTGGAGAAATTCTAGGGCTTTTGCGATGGGCAGAATAGCCAAGAGAAAGAGCTTTTACAAAGCTTGGACCTGTGTGTTCTGCTTTCTGTCTTCCTAAGACATGTCCTCTTCCTCCATGAGTCACCCCATGGATGAGAACAAGAGACTTTTTAGGGAAAAGAGGACAAAACAGCAGAAGCTGGCCCCTCAGAGCTGTGGTGTTGTGATCATTTGTTTGTGGATCTGCAAGCATCTGTCATCTCTAGCCTGGGGAGTTCAATCCCAAATAGCTCTGGTGTAGTCCAGACTGAATGGCTCCAGCCTGTTTGTATGCAGAGCTGTGCACGGTGTCGGGTGGCTGCCTGCCACCCCTCGCCCAAGGTGCATGTTTTTCAGAAGTGAAGCAGTTTTCACCTACATAAATATTCAAGTGCCTGTGAGTGAGGCACAGACTGCGCCAGTCAGCCTGTTAAAATGTTTCCTGAAGTTTGCTGGGAGGGATGGGCGCTGGGGGGCTGCAGGGGCTGCACTTTACTAGTCAAACAGCAGGCCTGAGGACTCCAGCCTCTCCTGACGTGGTGACACCTCTCTGTCCAGCCGTGTCCCTGCAGAACAGGGAGATGTCTCAGTTCTCAGTCGTTGCTGACATGTAGAGGATGATGGGATGGAGAGAAGGCATGTGGAGAAGGACTTGGGAGTACTGGTGGATGAGAAGCTGGACATAAGCCAGCAACATGCATTTGCAGCTCAGAAGCCAGCTGTGTCCTGGACTGATCCCCAGCAGTGTGGGCAGCAGGTGGAGGGAGGGGATTCTGCCTCTCTGCTCCACTGTGCTGAGACCACTGCTGCAGTGCTGGGGCACAGGAGAGACATGGACCTGCTGAAGTGAGAAGCAGAAGAGGCCACAACAGTGATGGAAGGGCTGGAACACCTCTGTTGTGAGGCCAGGCTGAGATCAGAGTTGGGGGCATTCAGCCTAGAGAAAAGAATGTTCCAGGAAAACTTTACTATGGTCTTTCAGCACTTAAAGGGACCAATAAGAAAGATGGGGACAGACATTTTAGCAGGGCCTGTTGTGACAGGACATGGGGTGATGCTTTTAAACCCAAAGAGAGGAGGCTTAAGCTAGATACAAGGAAGATGTTTTTTACAGTGAGAGTGATGAAACACTGGCCCAGGTTGCCCAAAGAGGTGGTAGAATCCCCATCCCTGGAAACATTCCAGGTGAAGTTGAACAGGACTCAGAGCAACCTGCTGTAGGTGAAGGTTTCCCTGCTGACTGCAGAGAAGTTGGACTAGGTGACCTCTAAAGGTTCCCTTCAACCCAAACCATTCTGTGATTCCATGACACTGACCTTGGAGTCCCCACGGGCTGGGAAGGGCCTTTTGGGACTTGATTGCCACTCCCTGCTCCTGCACAGTGCTGTATTTGTGCACCTGAAGACTTCAAAGGAGGCCTTTCAGGTGTCTGTGTAACCTTTATCTCACACCTGATTCTGTACACCAGGCAAGCATGCCTTGGCTCTGAGCTGCTGCTGCTTTTTCCTTCTCCTGTGAGGCACTCACTAGAAAACTTCTACTTAAAGCCAGATTATTGGTCTTGGCCCTTCTTGATAGTGTTTTGGTTTGGGATTTTCTGTTTCCAAGTCTCTTTAAAGTGCATGGCCGGATGATATCTGGTGCTTGAAGTGAATCATACAGTATATGATATTATATGATCATATCACAGAATCAAAGAATGGTAGGGATTGGAAGTATCTCTGTAGGTCATGGAGTCCCCTGCCAGTGCAGCTTCACCTAAAGAAGGTCACAGAGAAAGACGTCTAGGTAGGTTTTGAATGTCTCCAGAGATGGAGATTCCAACACATCTGGACAGCCTGTTCCTGTGCTGTGTCACCCTTAAATTAAAGAAGTTCCTCCTCATGTTTAGATGGAACTTTCTATGTTCAAGTTTGTGCCCTGTCCTGTCTCTGGGCACCACTGAAAAAGAGTGGGGGGGAAAAAGAGATCCTCCAGACACCCACTCTTTAAGTATTTATTAGCATTTTGCAGAATCATAGAATCATAGAATGGTCTGGGTTGGAAGGGACCTCCAAAGCTCATCTAGTCCAACCCTCCCCCTACAGCCAGCAGGGGCATCCTCAACTAGATCAGGTTGCCCAGAGCCTTGTTGAGCCTCGCTTTGAGTATCTCCAGGGATGAGGCCCGAGCTACCTCACTGGGCAACCTGTTCTGGTGTTCCACCACTCTCATAGTAGAGAACTTTTTCTAACATCCAGTCTAAATCTACTCTTTATTCATTTGTGAGATCCCTCCTCAATCTTCTTTCCCAGAGTAAAAAGACCCAATTTTCTTAGTCTTTCTTCATAAAAGAGATGTTCCAGTCTCCTAATGTTATATGTGGTTTCATGTAGCCCACAAAAGCTGCTCTGAGAAAGTATCCAGGGCGTTAGCAGTGACTGCTTTTAGGGGTTTAAATCAAAACAGAGGCTAAGCCAGAGCAGGCACCAGCTTAGACCTGGTCCCAGCTTTGGTGATGTTTCACAATCCTCCTGTGCCTTCATCACTGTTGATCAGTTTCCCACCCATCCTTTTTATTTCCAGTGCTTTCTGTGGATAGGTGAACCCCCCTACACCTCTGAGCCTACCTGTTCAATCATGTTCTCACCCTCAGAGTTGTAAACCAGAAAGCAATTTGGAGGCTGCCAAAAGAGGGAGGAAGAGAGGCTCAGCAGCCCAAACTTTCCTGCTCAGGTGCTTTATTATTCTCCCCAAACACATGTTCCACATTAGAGGCCATGCATTCTTAATGCAGCCACTGCCAGGGTATCTCCACATAAACCAGATTGCTCTGGGTTGGGCCTGCCTTCAGTATTCACAAGGTCACTACATATTTGGACTTCTGGCTGTTGCACTATGGTCAGGTTTATTTTTTTCCTTCAGTGCCCAAGCTAACACAGACCAAGTCTGGAAATATTTAGGACTGTCTTCAGCGTCCCAGGGAAGGAGTGGGGCCACTAGAGTGGATAGGTGGCAAGGCAAAGGAACAGTTTTCTGGAAAGTGCCCATCAATGTGCTTTTCCTGAGGAGATCAGCATGGCAGGGGCTTAGTTTTATCCTGAGTGAAAAACTCATTTAAAACAGCACAACTCCTGCAGCTGGCGATACCGTAAACAGCCAGTACCAGGGCCTGCACAGAATTAATTCTTCATGGTAGATCTTGGTACCAATCCACCACTTAGTAGTTCTGCAAAAAAAGTCACAAAATCATAGAATGGTTTGGGTTGGAAGTGACCTTTAAAGGTTATCTATTCCACCCTACCTGCAGTGTGCAAGGACATCTTCAGCTAGATGAGGTTGCTCAGAGCGCTATCCAACCTGACCTGGAATGTTTCCAGGGCTGAGGCATCTACCACCAAAAATCAGTGATTATTTCATCAATGTCAAACAGCACATTGTTTTTCCGTGGGGCAAGTGAGAGGCACAGAAGGGAAGTGACCTCCCTGTTACTTCGGACGGCACCACTGCCAGAACCAGCAGCTGGCTTTCCCCACTCCCTCCTATCCTCACCCTTGCTCTGCCTCTCCATCCTGCTGCTCTGCTCCCTTCCCACTTGATGGAATGAGGGTTCCTCATTCTCCCAGACATCCAGAGGAAGACATTTCTCCAGATGTTCCTCCTCATGGCACGTGACAGACTTGCAGGAATGTCCATTGTACGCTGTAAAGATAGGCACTATTATAATCACTGTCCTTGGGCAAAGAGGCTCAGGCTTCCTTTTTCCTTGTTAATCTTATTCCACCAAATGTCCTCGCCCACCCTGTAGGTGCACCCACACAGTAGCTGACTTTCAGGCTACACTTGTATCCTCTGCTGTCCAATCCAGAAGATTGATTGCTGTTGGAAGGTGTCTCTCCAGGATGCTGATTGTCCTTTACAAACTGTGCTGATGCTGACCACAGGGCTATTTTGTCCTCCTTGCAGCCAAATACAGGAGACTTTGTAGTCGTGGCAGCCAAAACCTCTCTGCCTTAGGTGATTGCAGTGAACTATTGTACATCTGAGGAAACAGGCATGAATCAAAATGGAGAAAGTGATGTAATTCTGGTTTCATTGCACAGTACTGCTATTCCCCTTTTCACATGGTAGAGAGCATTGTCATCTCTGAGCTTGTAGCTGAGGTCTTTCATGATCTTTCTGATTCTGCAGAGCTACACGCCCCAGTCATGTACACCTAGACAAACTCTCCTCTCTCCTGTTTCTGTCCCAGGACATGGAGGAGAGGAAGAGGACCACATTTCCCATAGGGAAGCTGTCTGGGGCAAGGTAACTCCAAAAGAAGGGCCTCTTGTCCTGCCAGTCGAGAGAGATCATCTGTTGTGGAATGACTCACACAGCAGAGGCTACAAAGATGGTGAGGGGATTGGAGCATGTCTCTTATGAGGAAAGGCTGAGAGACCTGGGGCTGCTTAACCTGGAGAATACAAGACTGAGAGGACATCTTATCAATGCTGATCAGTATCTAAAGAACAGGTGTCTAGAGAATGGGGCCAGACTGGAATAGGTTGCCCAGAGCTGTGATGGAGGCCTCATCCCTGGAGACATTTGAGATCAAACTTCATGAGACACTGAGCAACCTGAACTAGTTGTAGGTGTCCCTGCTCATTGCAAGGGGGTTAGACAAGATGACATTTGAGGGTCCCTTCCAACTCGATGCATTCTATGTTTCTGTGAATCTGAGTTGTTCATTTTGGAACCCTTACTGTGTTCTCTGGGGTTGGTGCCATCACTCAGTTATCTTCTAGGCACATGCTCAACTCCCAGAAGTCACTGTGCTGGCAAACATCCCTTCTGCTGCTTCCCAGGGGACTTGACTCTGCAAGTGATCCTTTAGCATATTTGTCTTTGAATGTTCGTCATTCCAGCCCAAGCATGTATGACTTTTCTTTGCAAACTATTCATTGAGCCCGTTCAGAACTGGCTGCAGCATTTTTCTGCTTTGCAGAATTCTTTCAAGTTGCAGGGAGATGCCAGGGTGAATAGTGGGAGTGTTTGTGGGCACCCAAGCACTTTCATGCCTTGCACTCATCTTTACCTGAGTCATGAACAAGAGCCTGAGCTTTTTCTATAACCTCTGCCAGATCTTGGCCTTTTATTCCATCCTCCATATGGAACCATTTGGGCCTGAACAGCCATCTCTTAATTCTGACTCTCTTAGGAGAACCACCAGGTAGAAAAACACCCTCAGTTAACCTTATTGAGTTAATGCCTAACAGCAAAACAGATCCACTGAGCTGTAGTTACCCTTGTGCCAGCAGCTGCCATTTCTGAGATGAGAGAAGATGCAGGCAGCGTTTGCTGCTCCAAAGCTGGGTTTTAATGTGTCCCTTTGCAAGTCTGACACTGATGTTGCTGGAGTAGGCTGAGGATCTCACATATCCCCATCCCTTTCCTATCCTTTGATTTTCAGGAGCCTTGCAGTTACTTCTTGTGTCTCCTTACTCAGCTAAAACTTGATCCATCTCAAGCTGCAGACAGAAAACACTGGGGGCAAAATTATTTTCCTACTTAGAATCAAGAAGCATGAAAATCTGGAGTCACAGAATCACAGAATGGATAGGGATTGGAAGGGACCTCTAGTCCTATCTCCCTGCTAAAGCAGGGTCACCCAAAGTAGGTTGCTGAGGATCACAGTGACTAGGCAGGTTTGGGATCTCTACAGAGAAGAAGAGAAACTCCATAACCTCTCTGGGCAGTCTGCTCCAGGTCTCTGGCACCCTCACAGCAAAGGAGTTTTTCCTTATGTTCAAATGGTACCTCCTGGCTTCCAATTTGTGGTCATTGCCCCTTGTCCTGTTGCTGGCCAACACTGAAAAGAGTCTGACCCCATTCTCTAGACACCTGTTCTTTAGATACTGATCAGCATTGATAAGATGTCCTCTCAGTCTTGTATTCTCCAGGCTAAGCAGCCCCAGGTCTCTCAACCTTTCCTCATAAGAGACATGCTCCAATCCTCTCACCATCTTTGTAGCCCCTACTGTGTGAGTCATTTCACAACAGATGATCTCTCTTGACTGGTAGGACAAGAGGCCCTTCTCTTGGGATTACCTTGCCCCAGACAGCTTCCCTATGGGAAATGTGGTCCTCTTCCTCTCCTCCATGTCCTGGGACAGAAACAGGAATGAGAGGGAGGAGAGTTCATTCAGGTGTATGTGAACAAGGTGTGTAGAAGCTCTGCAGAATCAGAAAGAATGATTATTGATTTTCTCCTTCAGGGATGCTTTACTCATGGTCTCCATCTAGACTGATAAGTAGAGAGGTTTGACCATGAATCACAACTGAATCTATGGAGTTGAAGCAGTCTCATCCCGTGTTGCATACCTCTCAAAGTAGACACTGTATTTACAAGCGCAAGTGAGTTTCGTCATCATGTTCTGAAGTATAATTATCATCCATGCTGCAGGCAAACAGACATTTGGGAGTCACAGACATCAAATCAATGCAACATTCTCCTATATGTTTTCCTCAGATCTTGTTGCTTGTCAATGTCTTTGGTTACCTTTGTTTCCAATATGTGGTTTGTGATGTGAACAAAGAGGTGAGTGCATGGGTCAGTGGGCAGGTAGGTGATTATCTGGGACAAAGATAAATGCTCTGTTCTTTTATTTCTAAAGCCACGGAGCAGAATTCTTGTCTCTGCAGTCCTGAAGGCAGATGCCGATTCCAGCTTAGGTTTGGAAAACTCTGGTAGAGCCGCATTGTGGCTCCATTCACAATAAATGAGACCTAAGACAGTGGAAGGTAGTGGGTGACTTTTCTGTTGTGTGGGATAGTGGTTTTGAGGGAAAAAAAAAGGCTCCTGTGATTTTTGAAAGCAACATATTATTTCTCTTTGGTCTCCTCTACAACATGATCAACACCAGTGGTGTCTCTGCCCTGGGCAGCACATGTTTCCTGGCCAGTGAAGAGAAAGCAGCTCAGTCTCACATGTTCTGCAGTGGGCTTGCATTTCCCCCTTCTTCGTCTCGCGGCCCTGCTATCACTGATAGTCTGACAGAATGTGTTCAGCTTGAAGAACTATTAAAAATGTAGCTCAGATGGTGTTGATGGGAGGATGACATCTCCTGAATAATTTATTTTAACTGAAAATATTTGTAAGGCTTAAGCGTTAGCAGAACTTTTCGTTTTAACTCTTCATGAGGTGGCTGCTTATTGTGATACACTTGCTGGGGTGAGAAGAAGCTTGGTCTGAAATGGGTTGGACATCTCTTGTCAGCCAAAGCCTCCATTTCCTTCAGGACTAACAGTCAGACTGTTATTCCTGGTCCTTTGGAACCTGGAGGAAGGGGATCTGCAGGACTCCACTGGGAAGCTGGAGGTGGTGGAAGAAGTCACTAGCAGCTTGATTGCCTTAGGAACAACAAGTTTTTTCCAGGGTGGAGGAGTGAAAGAGGTGGTAATTACTGCCTGTGAAATATTTACAGTAAGCAAGGAACAGCCAGCTACCTTTCATTCCTGGCAGCTGCTCCATTCCTTGGGAGCAATGACTTCAAGTACTTGCTCTCAGGAGTAAGCTGCTCCCATCACCGTGTCCAGGATGAACTAACCAATTTGTTGCTGGTCCAGGAGTTTTGTGCAGGAGTTGGTGAACCAGAAGGAAGTGGAGCAGTTTGTGTGTGATTATAATCTTAATGGCTTCAGACATCTCACAGAATCACAGAACCATGGAATGACAGGGGTTGGAAGTGACCTTTGGAGATCATCTAGTCCAAGCCTCCTGCCACAGCAGGTACACCTAGTGTAGGTTGCACAGGACAGTGTTCAGGCAGGTTTTGACTGATCCTAGAGGTGGAGATTCCACAACTTCTCTGAGTACATTGGAGTCTTTAGAGTACACGCAAATGATATCTGAATGGGTAAAAGGGGCTTGGAGTATGCTTAGGTGATGCTCAGAGCATGCTTTTGTCAGCACACTGCTTTTCATGCCCAGGCCTACACTGTTTGAATGCTGAGTACTTTTGCTCTGCTTTATACATGCTGAAATTGCAATACAGTCTAATTGGTTTGTGCAGGGTCACAAAGATATTATTAAATGTGGGTGCTAATCTTAGGTTTTTATTCCACTGTCTATCACAAGACTGCTACAACTTCTACACAGAGCCATGCAGTTAATGCATGGGATATGGCTTTGCAGACCCAAGACTTGGTGTACTGGAAGGGAAGCAGGACCATTGCTTTCTTGTATACATTTAGTAGAAACTTTGTGCAAAAACCCAAAAGTTCTGCATTTATGCTGGCAGGAATCCGATCAAGAGGGTGAGATCATCTCTAGGGGTTTTTATCAGTCACATTCTTGGCATTGGTATTAGAAAGGCCAAGACAATTTCTGTGATGGATACCTAAGAAAGGCCAAAATCCCTTCTGTGATGAGTATCTAAGAAAGGCCAAGATCCCTTCCATGATGAATATCTATGAGGTCTGTTCCTCTGTCTTTTGTTTACATACAAATATTACACATGGAGAGACAAATCCCGCTCTTAGCTGTGTGGGATTAGTTTCCACTCACGACAAAGGAAGCTGCTTACAGGTAGTAGAGACCAGAATTTGACTGACACTTTATGGGCAATTTCATCACTGAAATAGCTATAGCCCGCAGATGGGCACCTGCCCTAAAGAGCTCACTGCTGATTCACAAGCAACTTCCTCCTGCTGTTGCTGGTCTTGTCATTTGCAGGATTATTTCGTTGCCTTTTAGTAACTTCTCTAGGTTCCTACCAAAAAGGTAGGTAAGACACACTCTGGGCTTGAAGAGCACAAAATCTGTATTGGAGAGAGGGAATGGCAAGAGAGAAATCTGGTTTACAAATGGGCCCTGCAACATAAGATGTGGAATTCTGCTGTTCTTGAAGGCAATGTTGAGTTCATGACTTTCAGCTAGCCAGGGCATCATCCCAAGCAGTTCAGTACTGATCCATCCTCCAACCCCTTCTTTAGGGCTTGGCCACAGATTCATCCATCACTCTTAATCTTAACTCCACTTAATCTTGAAGAGGCTGAAACACCTCACTTTTCTCTCTCTGGCTTTCTCATAATAAAGTTTCAAAGTGCTTACACAAAAGAGCTGGTTATAGTAATGGTTCAGCTGGGGAAGCCAATACATGGAAAGGCAAAGTGATATACCTGAGGTCATGCACCAGGAAGTGTGAGGCAGGAGTCAGTTCTTTGTGGCCTCTGTTTCTTCCCAGCCTCACTTATAAACTCAAACAGCAATAAAATCAAACACTGGTTCATACCAGGAAAAACAAGATTTGAAGCTGCATCAACTCACAACCAACCATAGAGTCACTGTGGCTCAGTGGAAGCCCTGGAGTTAATGACCTTTTCATAATGGATGTATTTTTGCATAACTAAATCCCAAGAAATAATTAAATCCCTCTTAATTATTGAGACAAGAACTAGTAGGAAAGGAGAACCAGAGTCTAGGTCAGATTCATCTTAATACATCACTAGGCCTAGCAAAAATTTGTCTTATGAATAAATATACCCTATAAATCAATCCAATATTTTTTTCCTTGTGAAATAAGTTGTCTTCCTGCTTTATGTGTTGTTTTAAAGGAAGATAATTGAAGATGAATTTTCTCCATCTACAGAGAAACAGCCATTCCAAATGAGAAACTGAAATGCTAATGCATATCTGTGTCTGTGTGTATCTGTGTTTTGGGGATGGTGCTGACATCTGTGCAGGGCATGTTAGACTGAGACTGACTTTCCAAGAGCTGCTGGAGTGGAGACCAATGCTGCTTTCCAACCTGGGGAAAATTCTCCTCATTTCCAGCTTCTTCTTGCATTAGCAATTACTTTCAAACATTGAAAACTCAGCAGCAGTTGCCAAAGTCTTGTTGCCTCCCAAGGAAATGCTCTTAATTTCTTGGTGTTTAGATGCCAAGTATGTGGCTAAACTAATGTTGATGATAGCTGAGGTTTGGATTTAGGCAGATTGTGGGTCCATGCACAGAGTTAGTGCCTGGAATATACACCTAGCCATGACCATGCCGGGGTTACATCTGTGGAAATGTAATAACATTTGTTTTAAAAAACATTCATCTTTTCCATGTTTCCTGCTCTGGTTGGAGGTGATTTTTACATTGTTTTGTTCTTGGCTATCATAGTGCTTTGAGTCTTCCTGCCTGAGAAACTCTCCTTGCAGTGATTTTACAGCCTCCTGTATTATGTACACGTGAAAAATGGTGGCTTAAGTAAAAGGTTTCTTGATTTCAACCAGAAAAGAAATATATAAAGTCACTAGAAAGTGTTTTTTATGAAGAAAGGCTCATACATGCCATAAAAGCAACCAGAATGGTCTCTGAATGAGGTATAAAGGGACTTGCTGTGAGCAGTGGTAAATTGAAACTGGGTCTTGCTTTTTGATTTTAAGACTTCATGTTTTAATGCCTGTGAAATACAAGTGCTCATATACACTTCATGGGCTCTGCAAGCTTCCCACTACTTTTTTTTACAATGTGATGTGGGTCACATGAAGGTATCAGACACATGAGGATGTTTCTTGCAGCCTTGTCCCTGCAGCAGCAATGAAACATTGCTTAGGCTGTGAAGGGAAGGAGAATGTTGCATTGACTCAGAACTGTAAGGGAGGGTTATAAAATTATCATGCCTGCAGATTCCATATGTGAGCCATATGATTGCAAAGCACTTTTCTCTGTCCTTGGATAAATAAACTCTCTCCTAAGCCTCCTCAACATCTGTCTAACCTGTAAGTGCAGTGTACACCTTGTGCTGGGACTAAAGAGTCTTTTTGGAAAAAAAAACATGCAGCTTATGAAACATTTGCTTAGGATTAGGTGCTGTGGTTAATATAAGCACTAGAAAGTGTCACTGGCCACTTGCCTGCATTGCAGCGGCCTTGAATTTCCTCAGTGCTAAGGACGGATGTTCATGTCATTTGAGTGGCTTTTGTCCTACTCCCTAGGCTCAGAAGAAAAAGGAATGCTGGGCTTTTAAAGATGGAAAGTTAGGCTAAATATAACGGTGTTTCCTGGACCTGAACTCACCATGATACACTGTTCCAACAGCACTTCCAGCAGGAATGCAAAAGAGGACGGTCTATGTGCAAGCTCTTTGGGGTTTGGTTTGAAATAAACAGGAGATGTATCCATGTGTAAGGATGGTGGCTTTGGGAAAACAGGAGTGCAGGGCTGTTTGGGGATTCTGCCTTTCCCCTGCTAGGGTGAGCCCCTGAGAGGCATCTGGCTGTCTGTCCTCTTCCTGAGAGTGATCAAGTTACATGCCTTGAGGTCTGCCATAGTAGCAGAGGAAGGGAGAACACAAAGGTTATGGAAAACAAAACATTAATTTTCTTGCCCAGCTGTGTTACAAGCAAAGTGCAGCTTATTTATACCCCCAGCATACCCTTCATAAATCAGGCCTGCTCTCCAGCAATGCATTTAATGAGAACTATTAAATGATTTCATGATGTACTCATCGTTACCATCTGATAAAAAACAGCGCTCCCTCCAAGGACCAGCACTTTTCAATTGCAGCTTTTTATGCTCAGGGAAGGGAGGTGGGGGAACAAAAAAGCTTTGGGCAGCGTCAGACGTGTTCTGCAAACGTCTCTTGCAGGCCCATTGTGTCGAGAGGATTGATTGCTTGCTCGGACCGAGCTGGAGTCTTGCAGCTTTTAATTAGGGAGATGGGCTGATGACGTGAGTAGCCCCCTGGTTTTATGTAATATTTTTACAGCAGAAAAGACCTGATTCCAATCTCGCCTCTATCCACCAGCATAGATCACTGCCTTGCTCTGGCCAAGGTGGGCGTTGCTCCCTGGGGGAGCATGAGATTAGACCCCAGTCCGTGGTGCATAAGGAAGCTGAGGTGCTCCACCGCATCCGTGCACAGGCCCCATGCGTCTCCCGTGCTTGAAAGAAGTCTTGTTTGCTCTTTGTGTAAGTGAGTTCAACCCAAAAGGAGGGAACCTGTTGCAGAGTGGCATGGGAGAAGCTTCTCAAATCACAGAATCATAGAATTGCAGAATCATATAATGGTTTGTGTTGGAAGGGACCTCTAGAAGTCATCTAGTCCAACGTCCCTGCAGTAAGCAGGGACATTCCCAGCTAGATCAGGTTGACCAGAGCCCCATCAAGCCTGACCCTTAATGTCTTCAGGGATGGGACCTCCACCACCTCCCTGGGCAACCTGTTCCAGTGTTCCACCTCCCTCATAATAAAGACCTTCTTTCTAATGTCCAATTTAAATCTACCCATCTCTAGTTTGAAACCTTGGTCCTCTTGTCCTAATGCTACAGGCCTTTGTAAACAGTCCCTCCCCAGCTTTCTTGTGAGCCCTCTTCCATAAGATCTCTCCAGAACCTTCTTTTCTCCAGGCCGAACATCCCCAACTCTTTCAGCCAGTACCCACAAGAGAGGTGCTTCAGCCCTCTGATCATTTTTGTGGCCCCTCTTCTAGACCCTAGCCATCAGGTCCATGTCCAGAGCTGGACACAATACTCCAGGCGAGGTCTCACTGGAGCAGAGTGTCAGAATCTCTCTTGATCTGCTGGCTGTGCTGCTTTTGACATGGATCAGGATGTGACTGGCCTGAATCATAGAATCGTTGAGGTTGGAAAAGACCTCTAAGACCATCAAGTTCAACCATCAACCCAACACCACTGTGCTCATTAAACCTTGTCCAGAAGTGAACTGTTCCCAGTGTACTGGTTCCCATGAGAGGGCACACACAATCTATCTACAGCCCTCTGGACCCCTCCCAGGCTGGAGCTGATGGCTGTGAAGGTTCCTTTGTCAAGGGCATACCCAAGCATTAAAATCACAGTGCAGACTAATTTATGTTTTCCTCAAATCAATGGGGAGGACACTGCTGCCCAGAGGCTTGCTCTTCTTGAAGTGTTTAATTGCTGATTAGAGGCTGGATTCAGAAGCTCCCATTCTCTGCCTCTTTCTGTCTGTGTCAGTAAAACTGGAGAGGCTCATGCTTTGTAACAAAGATGTTTATCTTGCCTGATATTATGGGAGACTCTATGAGTCTGTCCTTAGGTACTGCATGGCTTTAATAGAGTAAACAGCTGCTACTACTTAGTTTCCAGCTAGATTTTCTGAATGGGGGCTGGGAGGAGAATCCCTTAATTAACCCTTTGGGAAAGCGGTTGCGATTCTGGTGTGTTGGTTTTGGTCTGAATCTAAATAGCATCTCCAGATTCAGAGTAGTGAAATTCATGTCCAAATGTCACCTTATGTTTATGCATCTCTCCAATGGGTATTTTTTCTTCATCGTTCAAGTGATCTACTCCACGATCCCAGTGAAGTTGTTGTTGACAGTCTCAGAAGTCTGCCTCTGCCAGTATGTCAGGGCATCAGCAATCTGTGAGTGTCTGAGGTCAGTTTAAAGAGTGCTTTATTCCTCCTGTGAATCACTGAATCATAGAATGGGTTGAGTTGGCAGGGACCTTTCAAGGCCATCTAGTCCAACCTCCCTGCAGTCAGCAGGGATGTCTTTAACTAGATCAGATTGCTCAGGGCCCCATCAAGTTTGACCTTGAATGTCTCCGGGGATGAGGCTTTCACCACATCTCTGGGTAACCTTTTATAGTGTTTCACTACTGTCATTGTGAAGAACTTCATTCTAATGTCCAACCTATTTGCTGGGTTAGCTGCAAATGCACAAAAAGACTTCGGAGTCAGTGTGTAGACATGTGAAAGACCATCGCAGGATACAAGCTCCCTATTAGGCTCCATTAGCCATAGAGGCCAATAAGTTAAATCAGATTGCAGCCGTGTAACAGTAGTGGTCACAGCAAAGTGCTTAGTCCTAGGCAAAAGATAAAAATCTTCTGGCAAACCTGGGAGAGTTTATAACTTGAGTTAAAACCAGTAGTACAACAGAGACAGCTGCTCTCCCAAGCCACGAGCCTGGTTTTGCCTTTGTTTTTTTACTGTTTTGTTTTGCTTTTCTGTAAGATGTTAAGGATGGTTCATGCCAACTTGGTTTCAGTCTAGCCAAGTTTTTCTCTTGTAAATAACTTTCTTTATCTTGAGGATTTTATTTCCCATGGGTCCCATCAGTTGGGAATCAGCTGGCACCTGCCCTGATGTTCTTGCCTGTGGTGCCTCAGGAGCTTGTCTGATCTTAATATTAGCAAATAATCAAGTATAGGGAACTACCAACAAATCATATCACAGTCCATATCAAAAGCACGTTATCTAGAAATCCAGGACTCGGAGTACAGACGTGGTAAATACACAGCCATGGGACACCCAGGAATGGCAACCCAGTATTGCCTGAGGGAGAAGTGTCAAGCAAATACCATCTCCACGTTAAAGCAATGTACCTGTGGAAGCCTGAAGTCCACATCAACCTAGAGATGGTTTTAGTGATGTTATATTGGTCAAAAGGTAGAAATTTAAAAAAAAATAAAAAATAAAGAGGGTTTTGGTAGCAAAGAATGAAGGCAGGCGTAGTGCAGTGGAAAATATCCCTACACCAGAATCCCCAAAGTAACCAACAGACCTCCTAAATATTGGAGAAAACTTGGTTTATCTTTCTGGTGATTTCAGAGGAATATTTTAAGATACAGGTGGTTTTACTTTGTTTTTACCTTAGAGTAAACATCCATAAGGGAAAGTTGGAACACAACTTCTTGAAGTGTAACCGCTGTGAAGAGTCATGCAGGTCGCAACTGCCAGACCTGTGGGTTTTAGGATTTGCACAGCCGGCAGGTTTTAGCCTTCTCTTTGGAAGCTGAATCAATATTTTGTTAGGTTTTGCAGCAGAAGGATGCCTAGACAGCAAATTTTCAGAGCTTTTTCTTCAAGCTGAGGTTCTCCAGCCTGGGCTGGAGTTAGCACTATTCCTTGGGATTTAAGCACTCTTGTGTAAAAAGGATTTCACACCTGACTTTACAGAGCAGTGAAGCTCTCTGCTGGAACTTGTTATGAGTCAGAGCCTGGATTTTGAGGGGATGTGGAGGGAAGCATGGTCCCAGCAGTGCCTCTCTGCGTGCACCTGGTTGTATGTGTTCTGGGGGCATATGCACATCTTCTCAAGCGTTTTTTTTAAGCAATGTTCTAAAGCACACACAGATGTATGAGGAGAGAGGTTTAGATTGGATATTAGAAGAAACTTCTTTACTGAAAGGTTCTCAAACACTGGAACAGGCTGGCCAGAAAGGTGGTTGAATCCTCATCCCTGGAGGTGTTTAAAAGAGGCAGAGATGTGGTCCTGAGGGACAAGGTTTAGTATCAGACTTGGTAAAGATAATAGGTGGACTCGATGATCTTAAAGGTCTTTCTTTCCCAGCTGAAACGATTCTATGTTCCTGTGATTTTATGGCTCAGTAATTCTATGAGACACAAGTGGATTTTTTGAAGGTTAGAGGAAGCACCTTGTGTTTTGAAGTGAAAAATGTATTTGTATGTGAGTATTGTTCAGGTCCAAAAAAAAAGGAGGGTTAATAGATACAGAATCATAGAATCAGCCTGGAGAAAAGGCTTTGA
>VWYK01014452.1:24160-51650 GCA_013399775.1 Semnornis frantzii | reverse complement strand
GTATGTATGTGTATGTATATATAAACTGAATTAAGTTTCAACACTGATAAATTTAGTTTTTAACATTGGGTCTCCTGCTGTGAAGTTTTTGTTTATTAGCAAAATTTTAAAGAAGAAACTATACTTATATAGTTACTGTATATTAGTGCAGTCCTAACCCTTGACAAGTGTGTCCAAAGGGTTGTGAAGCTGGTGAAGTGTCCTAATGAGCAGCAACTGAGGTCACTTCTTGCAAGCAACAAGTGATAGGACAGGAAGAAATGGCCTCAAGTTGCATCAGGGAAGGTTTAGGTTGGAAGGGACCTCAAGGATCATCTAGTTCCAACTCCTGCCATGGGCAGGGACACCTCCCACTAGTACAGGTCACTCAAGACCTCATCCAACCTGGCCTTGAACATCTCCAGGGAGGGAGCAGCCACAACCTCCTGGGCAACCTGTTCCAGTGTCTCACCAAACAGTTCTTTCACACAGACCACGGGCAACACCCTGACCTGGTCCTGTATGGTTTAGCAGGAAAAAGGGGTTTATTTAAATGTATTTAAATTTTGTGGTATCTTTTTTTTAGGGAAAAACTTATTCAAGAAAAAGATTGTCATCCCTGAAACAGGTTCCCTATGATAGTGATGGAGTCTCCATCCCTGGAGGGGTTTCAAAGCTGTGTAGATGTGGTGCTGAAAGACATGGTTTAGTGGTGACCTGACAGTGTGGGTTGAACTCAATGATGTTAATCCAATGATGTTTCCAATCTGAATTATTCTGTGATACTTAAGTTAGCTGTAGGTTTACTCTACTACAGTAGAAGTCTTAAAATACTCCATGGAGAGATGTACAGAAGCAGTTCTTACTGTGTGCTCTGTCATGATGCAGGGGAACTTCTTGCACTCTATATTGTCATGTATGAGACTTTTGGTTTCCTGATGACTGCTTACCTTGTCAGTAGATGCTAATGAAATGGCCAGTTCTGTGCTGGAGTAGATAGATTCGATGACATGCTGGTAATCAGAGGAGTGTTGCAGATGGTCTTATTTTCATTGTTTTATGGAAGCTGCCACACAACAGACAAAGGAAACTTTAAGAATTAGAGTTGGTCATTATCCTGTGCTGCTGCGGCACCAACAAACTATTACTGGTGAGCTAGTGAATAATTGCTGTCAGGCAGGCCATGTGATGGCCAATTTATTGGCTGTCACAGCAAAAAACGAATCTACCAAATGTGTGCCAAAATGAGTCAAGTGGACCTCTCCAGCCAGCATCCCAAACATCCACAGGTGAAACAGGGTGACAGAATTATTGTTGATGATTTTAATCTACCACGTCAGTGTTGTAATAACAAGCAGGATCTTTAGCAAATTAACTTTGTGCTCTGAAAAGGAGGAGCTTATTCCACTGTGAGGGTGACAGAGCACTGGAACCAGCTGCCCAAGGAGGTCTTGGAGTCTCCCTCTCTGGAAATATTCAAGAACCATCTGGATGCGTTCCAGTGTGATCTGCTCTAGGTGATCCTGCTGTGGCAGGGAGGCTGGACCAGGTGATCTTTTGAGGTCACTTCCAGCCCCTAACATTCTATGATTTGATGGTTCCATAGTCTAAAATCCCCATGATCTGTTCAGGGGAAAACTTATTAAGAGCAGAAACTGCAAAGGCAGCAAGGAGGAGTGAGGAAGATCCAAATGGAGAGATGACTCTATACTAAAAGGGATCTCAGACTGGATTCCTGCTTGGCTGGGGCAACCACAGAAGGGGGATGAAGTGTAGGAGCACACAGTGGCAGGGGGGCTAGACCAGACGATCTTTTGAGGTCCCTTCCAGCCCTTGACATTCTGTGATTCTTCTTGCTGTTTTTAACTGGGTTTCTCTAAAGTGGGCCAGGTTGGCTCTACTGATGTTCAAGCTGATCTCTTTCGTGTAGACTGTCTGGGTTTCTGTCTCTGAAGTTTGTCCTGAAACTCCCCTCTCACGTCATTTCTGCATCTTGCAGCCCTTTCTACCGTTCTTTGCGTGTACAGGAGCAGTCCACTGAGACCTTACCCTTGTGAAACAAGGGCACCATATCTCCAGAGCTCTGGGAGTGCTCCTCTACTATTTTTGGAACCAGCTCTACTGCTTCTATAATAGGAAGGCTTCTGGAAGCTTTCTCCTTCCCCTCGTCCTAAGAAAGTAGCCTTTCAGCTGAGCTTTCATTAATTCAGGATCCACATGGCAAAACAAATCTAGTTTTATGCAGTAAATAATTCAGACAGGGCTGGGGGATCACGTGGCCTCGAGCGTGCAGCCTTGCACGGTGAGTATCTTTACCCATCCCCTGTATCTGAGGATGTGGCAGCTGTCACCTCTCTTAGGGGACTTCAGCTACCCCCTACTTACCATTCGGGGCACACAGGAGATTATATGGGGACAAGGAGAGCCAAAGTAGGTGGCAGCTTTCTAGAAAGTGGAGCGATGTGTGAGCTGAGTGTGTTTGTCTCCAGCGCTGCAGCAGCATTGGCAAGTAAGGGATTTACTGGTTTTGTTTTTCCTCTTGGATCAAGCCAAACAAATCTAATGAGCCAGTTCTTAACTTTTTCCCAGTTGAGCAGCAGCTGATGTGCTTACTCAGACTGGGCAAGACAGCTGAAACCTTTCAGGAATAGTTGAATAAGGGAAACACTTTTAATACCATTTCCTTTGCAATACCAGAATACAGGGCTAACAAGGTGCGGTGGAGTTTGTCTTATTCTTCTTTTCCCTTCTGACATTTTGAGGGGAGAAGGAAGGGGCTTACAGATTCATGGAATGGTTTGGGTTGGAAGAGATCTTAAAAAATCATCTGGTTCCAACCCCTCTGCCACGGGCAGGGACACTTTCCACCAAACCAGGTTGCTCAAGCCCTTGTCCAACCTGGCATCCTCTCCAGGGAGGGGGCATCCATGTTCTCCCTGGGCAACCTGTTCTAGTGTCTTGCCACCCTTACCGTGAAGAATTTCTTTCTAGTACTCAGTCTCTCTCTGCCTCAAGCTTAAATTTAGTTCTTTCAATGGTAACCACACCTAGAGGAGAGAAAGAAAGTATGAGTTACAAACATAAAGCCTTTCATTCTTTATTGACATGGTCTTGGAAGGAAGACAGGTTCTCCCTGTGGTACTTCATTAGAATAAGCATTTCATATGCTTATCTGTACAGCAAGTAGCACTGTTTGACAGCAGCAAAGAGTCAGGCGTTGCCTTGGAGCCCTACATGCTCATTTCCCTGCTTCCAAAACTGTGTCCTGCATGCTGTGCATTCAAAAGTGTTCCTTTCATTGAAAAGAGCAGGCACCTTCCCTGGTACAGCCTCCAAGACAGTGGAGTCTGGTGTGAATTGCTGAGAACCTCACGCCACAGGGCTTTGCTAGTGTCAGCCACTTCTGGGTGAATGGGTTCAAGAAGTCCACCTCTTCTGGGTTAATTTCTTTTTTTTCCCCCCTAGTTCAGCTCCTTGAACTGCTTCAGGTGAGAAATCAGAGGGGGACCAGTGTTGATAAGGGGAAGTGTGAAAGGGCTGTGAGGAAGAGAGAGGTGAGACCTCAGCATGGCAGGAATTACAGCAACCAAAGTGACTGTGGGGCTTGCATGGTGTTTTGGAGCATCTTTGTGCTCCCTGCTGACACAGATGGCCAAGCTCAAATTTGTGAGGGAATCTTCCCATTTCAGTTAAGTAACTGCTCTTTGTGGTGTTATCTGGGGTACAGAGTTGTGAGGCTTTGAGAGAGTGGATTGAATTTGGTGGGGAAAAGAGTGGTAATGAAGTCCTGCTGCTTGGCCAGTTCTGAGTCCCCGTGCCTGGAAGTGATACCAGCAGGTTTTGATGTGCAAATAGGTACAAGAAGCTCTCCCCACCATTTATTCCATCTGGAGCCCCTGTGGCAGCTTTATTGCTTTCAGGTTAGATTACATCAGATGTAGGCAAAGTGACACCTTTAGACCATCAAAGAGGAAGCTGAACATGCACAGAAGGTTTCACAAGGCAAACAGTGTTTGTGGTGGCTCCTGCTGCCTCCTGCTGCAGGTGAAAAGGCCAAGCTGCAGTGCAGCAGGACTTTTGAGAATCTCATCTGATTAATAACTAAATCTTTTCATGTAGGCTGGATGTGCAGTGTCTTTAAGTACCTGATTTCCTGTGAGGGTTTGTTGCCAGCTACAACACAAATGTGAGGTCGTTCTGAAACTGTGTAAGATGGTTTTGAGTTAAAATGTGCTTGATTTCTCTTTTTTTTAAGACTGAGGTTTAACCTGGAGAAAAGGAGGCTGAAGGGAGACCTCCTCACTCGTGGCAGCTATCTGAAGGGTGGGGGTTGGNTTAAGTACCTGATTTCCTGTGAGGGTTTGTTGCCAGCTACAACACAAATGTGAGGTCGTTCTGAAACTGTGTAAGATGGTTTTGAGTTAAAATGTGCTTGATTTCTCTTTTTTTTAAGACTGAGGTTTAACCTGGAGAAAAGGAGGCTGAAGGGAGACCTCCTCACTCGTGGCAGCTATCTGAAGGGTGGGGGTTGGCCTCTTCTTCCAAGGAACAATCAAATAGGATAAAAGGAAATAGCCTCAAGTTGTGCCGGGGAGGTTTAGATTGGATATTGGGAAATAATTCTTCACAAAAAGGCTTGCAAAACAATGGAACAGGCTGCCCAGGGAAGTGGTGGAGCTGCTATCCATGGAGGAATTTAAAAAACATGCAGATACGGTGCTGAGGGATGTGATATAGTGGTGACTTGGTAGTGCTGGGTTGATGGTTAAACGATAATCTTAAAGGTCTCTTCCAACTAAAATAATTCTGTGATTCTCTGATTAAATAAAAAAGGAAAATCTAGGTGGTAAACTGTGTATTAAAAGGTAGTTGAGGAGCTGATATGTCATCTTGCTGTGAGACCTAGTCTGGGAACTGCTGCTGGTTGTTACCATGAAGTGTGAATGCTGGGCCTGGAGAAACCTCTGTGGAGATCTTTATTATAAGGCTGCAGCACTGGTGGGGCTTTTTGTTGTTGCTGTTGGTTGGTTGGTTCTTTGCGTGTGTGTGTTTGTTTGTGGGGTGTTTTTTTCTTTTGGTTTGTTGTGTGGGTGTATTTTGTTGTTGCTGTTGTTTGTTAGTTGTTTTTTTTAAGATTACCTGTCCTTCCTAAAGACTATTACCTCTTCTGAATGCCCCTCTGAAACATTTGCCATCACGTTCTTCTGCATCTCAAGTGTGCTCATACTCTTTGCTGGGCTGATCCACTGTGTTGGCCCTGTGGAGCATCTTAAAGCGAACCCTGTGTGGAGGTGGGATGATTGCTACTCAGACCAGTCCCAAGGCCACAGCCTCCTTCCTAAAAGCACGTTTTCTCAAGGGGTGTGCCCACCCTTTGCACTGGTTTCTTTTACCAGCTGTATTTTAACCGTTCAAAACACACTTGCTCTTGCAGTAAAGCTTTAGCTATGAAAAGCTGTAGTGTGTTTCTGCACAAATGAAAAGACCTTGACTCCCCCTTATCCACACTAGCTGAGCTAATGCATTTGTTTTCCTGAACTGCAGCAGTGTTCAAAACCGATGATAAGGTGAAGAGTTTTCTGGGACCATTCATCGAGCTCCCGTCCGTTGCTGGGAGGACGTGGTGCTTACTGCTGCCAAAATCTGAGTCCTTCCTGCATCTTATGCATGCAGGCATATGTTTGGGGGTGGTTTCAGAAAGGAGAACAACACATTTAAGTTTTTAACTTCCTCTTCTGTGTCTTTGTGTGTTTGTATTTCAGTGCTTAGGCTGTACCCAACTCTGTGCAAAACTAACAAATCAGCTGAAGCATCTACTGACCAGGATCAACCTTGGTAAAGAAACGCACAGTGGTAGTTAAGGCAGTGAAAGGCAGTAAGTATCTCTGTACTGGCTTGGATGCTGATTTTTTTTTTTTTCCTCTCGTTTAATTCACAAGCACAGCTTTTTACTACTCACACAGTAGGAATTTGTCAGTGGCTTGCTGGCATTAATAGTCTATTTCATCTCTCTTCTATAGGCCAGCAGCTAGAGGAGGGGAGAAAGCATGCTTTGTATGGGGCTGTGTTTGGATCTGTTCTGCAGTGCCCATCTGAACTTGACTATTTTGTCAGATTTTGCTTCCCTCTAGTAGGTGCTAGTCCTTTGTTAAACACATGACATCCCACCATGTCATGTGCTTGTGGCCTGTCCCTGACCTGAACCAGTTCACTCAATGGTTTTGCTTCTCCAGCTCTTTACTGCAGATGAGGTGATCATTTTGGTTACAGTTTTTTTTGTCTAGCTTTTTATTGCTTACTTCTCAATTGACCTGTGAGGGAGTAGGACTAGGACAAAGCATCTGGTGTTTTTAACCAGGAATAACTGGAGAGAATATTAGCTATTGGAAAAAAAGAGACTGGCATACTTGAAATGGTATGGCTGGACTTCCTTGGGTGGGGGTATGGTCATGTTTCTGTGTTGCAGTTCCTACTGAGTTTCAAATACTAGTGTCAGTAAAACCAGAAGGGGAAGCTAGACAAAAGCTTGGATAAAAATCAGAATTTCAGTGCTTTCTATTGATAGTTCATGGGAAAGTAATGATTTTGTGTTTAACTTTTGATTTTTCATTAAACACTAGACATATGCTTTTTCTCTGTGAATTGCTGTTGGTGAGTATATATTTTACAGATCACAAAACACCAGAAGTGGATGCATTTTGTGTCTAGGCTCCAGTCTTTTAGGTAGGACCTTGTTATAGGCTCTGGGTGATCTGATGGAAATGGTGTTTTAACCACACAGTTTCAATTTCTGCTGTTGTGAACCATGACAGTCTAGCTCCATGTCTGAGTTCATGGAGTGGAGAGTGAACTTTCATCTTCTCACTGTGCCAGCGCAGTGTCTCTGTCTTCTCCATCCAGCACATTTCCTTGCCTTGTGTAGAACTCAGCAGAGATTTCTTTGTGACAACTGGGATGTGTTTATATCCTGCTTCATTAGGCTCCTGCTTACTGAAATGCAGACAAGTGATTAACCTCTCATTCACCAGCACTAGAGGAATTGTGAAATTGCTACTGCAGATTTCAAGTCAGATCTAAGCTGGCTTCTGTTTTCCCTACATGGAAAGTCATCCTTCATCGCTGTCTTGGCAGATGTAGCTACCAATTTAGAGTGAGCTTTCCAGGTTAGGAGTGTGTAGTGGCAGCACTGAATTGTAAACCATGTTGGTCAAGCACTAATAAAATGAGGTGTACATAGGTAGGAACTCTTTTGTGTGGGAGTTACTTCCCTGGCAGGTGTTGGGAAAGGAGTGATGTGAGAGGCTCCATCTCAGCCAGAGTTCTGCTGCCAGCAAGCACAAACGTCCAGCAAGTGCCTCCGCCAGGCTGCACTGTGGAAATACTGGGGTGGGAGCACTGGGCAAAGCTGCTGAAAAGGAGAGGACAACCTGCTGCACTAAATCACCAATTCCCTGGGGATGCAGCTCTATAGTTAGCATCTTCAAATGGCATTCCTTTATTCCAGCATCATTGTGCCTGTTCCTCTGGAGAGGAAGCAAACGATCTTTAAAACAATCTGCTGGCAACTCAGGCTTGATATTTGAGTCTTTCCAGGGCTCTTTTGCTGTGTCACTCTTTCCTTTTATGTTCCAACTCCAAGGCTGTTGTTCTTTCACCATCAAAGTACGTTAAGGCACTGGCAATGATGTCTACTTCAAGGACAAAGTGTAGAAGGCAACAGCCTAGTGCAAAGGAGAGATACTGCAGAACAGTTTTGTTTTGGTGAGATCTGCTGGCTTATCTGTGTGCAATGCAGGGCTGGGGCAGTTTTCACAAGGTTTGGAGACTGAGTGGTGGCATGTTTTTTGTCCTCTCTGAGATCTGCCATGTTATTCTGATTAGAATGCTAACGTAACTCCTGGCAACGTCAAATCTTACTGTTAGCAGCAGTTTGCCTCCAAAGTTTGATGCAGTGCTAATGAGCATCTTGTGTGTCCTGTTTGCACCGAGCCTGGAGGACAGTGTGTTCCAAAGGAGGTGCCAAGGTAGTGCTGCAGTCATATAAAAGATGAAACAGCATTGTGTGTGCAGACAGGCTGCTAAGGGGGGTGTGTTTGTTCGTGTTTTAATAGTGTTCAGAAGCCCCAGTTGCAGTAATGGCATGATGATGTTAAGTTCTTCTATACTTTTTTAATTTATTCTTAAATATTTGGGTATAAGTGGGGACACAGAAGGTTCCCCTTTGACACGAGGAGAAACTTCTTTCCTGTGAGGGTGAAGCTGGAGCAGGTTGCTAAGAGAAGTTGTGGGGTCTCCTTCTCTGGAGGCTTTCAAAACATGCTTGGACGTGTTGCTGTGTGGCTTGCCCTAGGTGATCCTGCTTTGGCAGGAGGGTTGGACTCAGTCTCTAAAGGTCCCTTGCAATGCCTAACATTCTGTGATACTTTGGTTTATATAGATATATATATTTTATGTGGTTGATATATATATTTTATGTATATGTCTGTGTATGCACATGTGTGTATATGTTTGTTTTCTCACTTTTGGGCAAGAGTCCTGCTCACTTGTGCTTCAATCCCTGCTCTGATCAAACATGATGATCTTATGTGCCTCCTTGTTTTGTTTAGTTTCTAGGTGTCAGACACAGAGAAGCCCTGCGTGGGGCAAAGCAAGTTGATGGGGAAGCCTTGTGTGTAACCCAGGATGGACTGGCTGTAACGGCGTGCCTTAGCTGGAGAGGTAGTTAGGATGAAGAGTTCCTGCAGAGCTGGCCTCCACAGGGAACCACTGAATTCCACATCCTCCACCTTCCATCAAGTCAAACGGTATGGACAGACTGCTCAGTTTGCCTGTAGTTAAGTATGTAGCGCTGATGGAGCCTCCTACCTTCCCTGTTGCCTTGTGTGTAACTCAGATCTTTGGTCTAAATTCTTACTTTGGGATAGTGTTTCAGCGAAATGTTGTAACAGCTTAAGGGCAGAAATGTTCTTTGACATTTTTATTTGATAATGACAACTGCAGATTCACTACAGCTGGTCCTATACTTGGAAAAAAAATCATGGGGTTTTCTAGCAACAGCTGTAAATTAATTTGGGAACATGGCTTTGAAGTACAAGTTAATTGGGGAATGGCTTGTCATAGCAGACTTTAAAACATGCAGGCAGCTTAAAGCAAGTGGAAATACTGGCAGTTATTGCTGTGGTTTGCCTTACTATGGAGTAAGTAATTAGATTAGTTTAAGCTCAGATTTTTGTCTTGCTCACTCTCCTGTGTCTCTTAAGAAGAAATGCAGGATTGGTTTCAAACACTTCTGCTTATGTGACAATTAAGTGAACGCCTCTCACTTTGTCTCATTATAGGCACACTGTACAGAACAACTTGTTCTTATGCAAATGCAAGAACATGCCAGTTTGTTGGAGTTCAAGCCACTTGAAAATATATGTTTGTTTTTTGGTGGGTTTTTTCCCCCCTTTTTTTCTGAAACAAAGGCCTTCTAAACTTCCTCAGTCTGAAGAGAGCCAGCTTTCTGGTTTCCAAAAGCTGTGTGGGTTTAAAGTAGGTTTTAACCTTTGTTCTTTGTGGTTGTGTAGACAGCATATACTTACTGTGTTAGTCTCCTGGTAATTTAGTGCTGGAAAAGGCTTCCTGGGTCACCCAGCTCCTCACTTTCCCAAGATGTATCTGATAATATCTTTTTGTAAATTTAGAAGTCTAGCCTAATGACAGTTACATCTTTTCTTCCCTCCACCTGTAGATCAAGCTGTTACTGAATATGACAGATTAAGAATCTTGTTTTGAGTCCCAGACAGAACATTCATGCCAGTTTATACACTCAAATGAGCCTGTGTTCATTTTTGGTTTTCCTTTTGCATAAAAATTGCTGCTTATTTTCAGTGGTTTACCTCTATTTATGTGTCTGTAAAATGCAGTTTTGTTACCCTCACCTGTTTTGCTGTGGTAATGTTATCTAGTAGCTCCTTGAGTACCTAACAACTGTCATCCTCATTCTCAGTGTGGACATATCTTCTCTGAGTCATGTCAAAAGGTGTATGCTGCACTCCAGAGCAGATCTGACAGGAGGGCTTTCCGTTGCTGCCTGGAATATGTCACAGAATCACCTCCACTTATTTCTGTTTCATGAACATCTATGGTGGCTGATGGACCTTTCTTAGTTACCTCCAAAACGTAATGTTTAGCTTTCTGGTGCCTCACCATCTCAAAACTCTGCTTCTGTTACTTGGTGCTTTATCCCCTTGCTGTTTTGGAAGTGCCTTCATTTTTGTGGGTGCCTCTCTAGTATTTGTGCTGTGGTCATCCCTAGCAAAATCAGATGTTTCTGAGGCTGATTCCTGAGGTGTTTCATTGATATCCAAGTTGTTCTCTTACCTAGCATCACCTGGTGGGGTTCTTTGCTGCTAAGGCAGCTCTTTTGGCTGTTTCCCCATTCCTCTGCCGATCTGTCTTAAGCAGTAAATCTCCTTGTGTCTTTTCAAGTCCATATGAATAGGATGTAGTATATTTACCTAAAAAGAGGACTTAGAGAACTTTCAGGTTAGCCTGGTGTATTGGGCTATATCCTCTCTTTCTGTCACTTTAATCCTCTTTTCTTTCAAAGCACCTTTATATTGAAGTTAGACTGCCAGGCCTGGACAGGTTGCAGTTTCTTTCCCTTCTTTCTCCCCTGCAGTGCCACCTCCAATGTGCCACATGTTTCATTAACTCATAAACCTCCTGAAAGTGAACAACAAATGTTTCTTGGCCTGCAGTTTATAAGTCTGTCCACTTTGGTTTCTAAAACTGAGATGAGCCACTCCTCACGATTTTCATGAAGCTTTTTGACACCACCACCTCTCTGCCTGTGTGCTTGTTTGGATTGACACCTGGGCTTTTGCCCTCATGATCACCCTTATCACCCCTCTTGGAAAATCATGCAGTTGAATTTAGTATTTTGTGCTGTACCTAGAGTGCTCTTTATGTCTGCTCTGACCGTGATTGCAACCCTGTTTCTCTGCTTGTCCTTCTTCACAAACTGCTGAAGAACCTTTTACCATTTCTGTTTAAAAGATGTTTGAAGAGACTTAACGCTGCAGCAGTTTTCTCATTTATTCTTACATTTTGATCTCTTAAGTTTCCAGCTGATGTGGCTTGATGTGTTGAAACTCTGGTCTGCCTCTTGTATCTTTCCCAGAGAAGGAACATACTCAGTTGGAGCTGCTTCTTTACTTGTTCGGGATGTATTCTTAATGAAAACACCTTCTGACTGCTGGAAACTGCCTGCTGGGTTGCACTGTCTGTGATGAAGTCCTTTGCACTGTAGTGCAGCTGACTTCATGAACCAGTTGCTAGAGTTTCAGAAGAACAACCTCACGACCTGCCTTCAAATCTACCTCTGCTTAACCTTTCTTTTCAGTCTTGACATGATGATGCTGTCCAAGGTTAATTTCTACAACCTTTAATGTGTCCTCATTATGTATGCACAAACTGAAGATTAAATAGCATCACTTTGTGATGGTTCATTAACTGTTTGAAAAAGATTGTTGCACTGTGATATTAAAAGATTTTGATTGTCAAGCAATTAAGAAATTGGAAAACAAATAATAAGAAAGATAAAACATTTCCAGAAGTAAACATGTCACTGTGCTGCTCTAGGCAGCTTTCAGCAGAAGCCTTACAAAGCCACCACTTTTTATCTTGCCATTTTTTTCTGTGATTTTACATAGTCGCAGACTGGTAGATATTGGAAAGAATGTCTGGAGATGATCTAGTCCAACTCCTTTGCTAAAGCAGAGTCACCCACAGCAGATTGCTTAGGATCACAAACCAGGTAGGTTTGGAATATCTACAGAAGTGGAGGCTCCACAACCTCTCTGNGCAGACTGGTAGATATTGGAAAGAATGTCTGGAGATGATCTAGTCCAACTCCTTTGCTAAAGCAGAGTCACCCACAGCAGATTGCTTAGGATCACAAACCAGGTAGGTTTGGAATATCTGCAGAAGTGGAGGCTCCACAACCTCTCTGGGCAGCCTGTTCCAGAGCTCCATCATCCTCACAGGAATAAGTGTTTTCCAATGTTCAGGTGGTACTTGTGTGTGTTACAGTTGGTGCCTGTTGCCCCTCGTGCTGTCAGAGGGCACCACTGTAAACAGTTTGACCCCATCCTCTTACCCCATACGCTTTAGCTATTGATCAGCATTGATAAAGTCCTCTCTGCTATTCTCCAAGCTCAGCAGTCCCAGGTCTCAACCTTTCCTCATAGAAAACATGTTCCAGCCACCTCATCATCTTTGCAGTCCTTCATTGGACTTCATCCAGTAGTTTCTTGTCTCTCTTGGAGTCCAGAATTGGACACAGGACTCTGTTTCTTCTCACTTTAGCCTTCCACCACAGGCATGTGTCCTTTTTGAGCTGCATGTTTCTAGAGCAGCTATAAGCTGAATACTGAATAGTTCAGTTTATTTTGTTCCATTCTGCTTTATGTCATGTCTCTGTCATCTGTGGGAAGCAGGGAGCATGGGTTTGAGCTTCATAAAGAATTGCTTCTACGTCACGCACTTCATGGTAAGTGCTTTTATACAATGGAGTGACAAAGCAATGGCACTGCTTCCTGAGGAGAGCTTAGGCAATAGCTGAGGCTGCTTTGCTTTATGCTGTTTACCTTTAGGTCTCTGTGTTTACTTCATGTGTTCAAAACTTACTTGTGGTTGGGAGTCTTCAAATCGGAGTAGTCTGTGTGTTGGTCTTTGATGTCCAATCTGTCACCTGAAACCTCTGCTTGGTGATGATGATAGATTTTTATGCATGACAGATTTTATAGCTGCTCCTGTGTGTAGCTATATTTGGATGTCAGCTTCTCCAGATCAGGTGATTTCAATGCCTGATGTGGGTGAGCAAGCAGGGGAGGGATCCAGCATTCAGAGTTAGGTGCCTGCTTTTAGCTCCTCACCTCTTTTGGGTCCACTCTGCTCGATGTCTTTGGCTTGTTCTTGCTTGCCCCCAGGCTGGCAGCTCAAGTGGTTCAGCAGTCAGCATTTACCTTTGGAGTAGGTTTCAGCAGAAAGCATTTCTCTTTGCCTTTGGAGCCTGAGACAGACCACACTCGCTCTCAGATTGATGCAAGAGGCAGTTTTACAGGCACTGGGAGGTGGGTCAGGAGCGTTTGCTTTAACGTGAGCCAAGGGAGTGGGTTTTCTAGAAGTGGGCTGCTTCCGCAGCTGCTGAAGTCAAACCCGCCCCTGGTCTGGAGCATTGTGCTTCCCAGCTCGCCTTTCTCCAAGCTTGGACACTTGCCACATGCCAGAACAAGCTCCAGTGAGTAGCAAAGCCTCTTCCACCCCAACCGCTCGCTGGGACTTTCCTGCCCCGGCAGAATCCATGGAATGCCTTTGAAGCAGCTATCAGTCTGCTTTGCCTTGCCCCGGCACTGCAAAGGGGATGGAAATGGTACTGGAGATTGAGCCCAAAGGACCCACCTAAGTCCTTCCAGAAATAACAAGTGGTTGACCATAGTTCAACTTGCATTCAGTACTCAAGCCTTTGTAATTGTCAGTGTCCTTTACAGAGGAGCTAAGCTCCACAGACGGAGAAATGGGATGCCAGAGAAGAGGAATGCTTTGCCAGAGGTTATGCTTGGTGTGGGTTTTCATTGTTGTTGGGTTTTTTCTTTTTCCTGGCTTCTGCCTTGCGTTAGTATGTCCTGAGGGTTTTTTCAGAGTTGTAGTTGGCACTGTGTGTGCAGTCAGCAATGCTAGGAACTTTTTTGTCGACTGGAGTTTGTGTTTACAAAAAGAAATCTACAGGAAACTTTGGGGTTTTGATTGAAATTTTCACCTTAATGAAGCCTTCCGGTGCTTTACCCAGAAATACAGCAGTGTGAATATGCTGTTTGAGCTGATGACCCTTTTGTTGTTGTTCTTGCTGGCCAGCAGAGGAAATCTTTTGTCTCCACAGGCCAGATTGGATATTAGGAAAAATTTCTTCACTGAAACAATGGTCAGGCATTGGAACAGGCTGCCTAGGGAGATGGAATCACCATCCCTGGAAGTGTTCAAAAAAATGTGTAGACATGACACTTCAGGGCATGGTGGTGTTGGGTTGAGGGTTGGACTTGGATGATCTTGGAGGTCTTTTCCAGCTTTAATGATTCTGTGACTCTCTGACATTGTCGAAGTCCCTGACCCAGATGTGGCGAGGGCTATCTAGGCTCTCCATAGATTTTGGCAAGTAGTTATGAATTATGAAATGGTAGGAGTTGGGAGGGACCTCAGAAGATCATCAAGTCTGATGCCCCTGCCAGAGTAGGATCACCTAGGGCAAGTCATGCGGGAACACATCCAGTTAGGTCTTGAAAGTCTCCAGAAAAGGAAACTTCACAACCTTCCTGGGCAGCCTGCTCCAGTGCTCCCTTACACTTAGAGTAAAGAAGTTTTTCCTCACCCTGAGGTGGAACCTACTGTGTTCAAATTTGTATCCATTGCCCCTTGTCAATGGATGAAATCAACATGGAGCCTTTCCTACCAGTTTTGGAGTTTCCACTTGTGCTGGTTTAAGGCTAATTGGAATATTTTAATGAGAGAAATTAGATCATTGGTTGTGAAAAGAAGATAACAATGAATTCTATATCTTCCATTGGTTTGCTGAGAGGGATAAAAAGCTGAAATGCTAACAGTTTGTCCCGCTCTGATCTGTGACTCTGGATCTATTCGATTCCTCCTCGCTCTGCTCTAATATCTCTCCACTAATCTCAACTAATGCATAACAACCTGAGCTTTGCTGCTTGTTTTATTTGTCTGTCTGGGGAAGTAGAGGGGGAAAGAAGAGGTAGCTTCGAGCCCCTTCTGGGCAGTTTCCTTTGTCTGGGAGGCAGTTTGGATTTCTGTATTATTTCTAATGTGTATATAGTAGTAAATACTTGTGAATATATTGTGTGTGTATATGCTTGTAAATTTAGCTTTGCTGTAAATATAGCTTCATCTTAACTTCCAGGCCGTCTGAGTTAGTCTGGTAAATTTCAATACTGTGTTGTTGGGGGAAGTTCCTAGCCCACCACACCACTAAAGCAAATAAAATACTTTTTTGAGACTGCTGTGACTTAGATGATCTATAAATACAAGAGGAGGCAGACAGATTCTGGCCAGCTTGGCACGGGAATAGCTTATGGGCCTTCTCTTCAATAGGGAGAGGAGGGGTGTGTGCATGTCTATGCATGTATGAAGACATACATTTTTACATTTTTTTTATATCAATCCTGTGTGGTAACTAACTGGATAAAGCTTCAGTGGAAACAAACTGTAGTTATGACTTGTAAAAACAGCAGTGAGATTCCAGAAAGTGTTAAGTATCCTGTTTTTCAGACATGGCTGATTAGAAATAGGGAGGAGGGGAAAAAAAAAAAACCCACACAACAAAAACCCTGCCCTTCATCAGCTTGAGGATGGAATAACAGTGTAAAGGCAGCTCTGCTGGTTGTTTCAGTGCTGAGCATTCCTGGCAGAATTATCTCTTATCAGTGATTACAAACCGCACATTGGAGGTTGAAAACCTTTTATTCTTTCCTCCATGAACTTCTGACGAGTCGTTGTCTCTCAAGATAAAATTAGAAAGCTTGATAACTTTGCAGGAAAGCAAATGGAATTGTTCTGGAATTAAGTATTATAGGGCATTGTCAGTGACTTCACTGTTGGAACAGCTATTTTTCCATAGTTTTAAATATTTAAAAACTTACCTGCAGCTGCCACAATTCTCTGCTTGCCAGCACTGAAGTATTGCCGAAATAAGGTAGTCTGTGGGTGGGGACTGGGAGCTGGTTCAACTTGAAAGCAATTTTTGCTTGTTCTGATTCTAGGAGCTGGAGATGAAACGTGCTGCTGACATGCAGAGAAGCTCTGTTTGTCTAAAAGTTCTTCTTAATGTTCACAGCAAAGTGTATGGAGTAGGAGGGCTGTTTTCTCCCCAAGTGACACTTGGGGGTGAAGGTCTGTTCCTAACATGCGTTTTAAAATAGAAGTTCTGGGAAGAGCTGGGAAGCAGGTGGCAGTGCAATTCAGCTGGCCAGGTGGAGTTGGCAGTGCTCTTTATAGATGCCCAAAATTATTAACCAAAGGTTTTCTTTAAATCTGGACCCATTAAATGAGTGCAATGAATTGAATGCTGAATTCAAATGAGGCGATGATTCTGGCAGGAAAACTTCTGACTAAGGCATAATTTTGTTATGTAAATTACAACTTTTCAGCCTTAAATGGTATTGTTGGCTGAGCCAGAGACTAACAGAAACACAGGAGGAAATACAACCTGAAACAAGAAATCCAGAATAGGTGAGGCATAACTCTACCCTTTTGTCTTTCTCCATAGACCAGAAATAGCTGGGAGCAGCTGAACCAACTTCACTGGCTAAACATGTCCTCTAAGCATGTTGGGGTAACCAGTTTGCTCCTGTTTTTGTATAATATCTGGTCTCACCTTGGCTTGTAGCTTCTCTTGATGACGGGTGTTGAACTGATTGTCCTGCTGGATTCCTGAAAACTGCTTGAAGAAAGCCTTTTAAAAACTAGTTCGGCTCATCTTTCAAACAGCCTGGCATGAAAACTCATGAATGAAATCTGATCTGCTGCTCCTGGCTCATGAGATTTCAGTGTGCAGAGCTGTGGAGTTAATTGTGCTCACCTCTTCTCCCCAGGGTACAGTGTCAGGCAGTCATCAGAGCTTTTCTTTCTCTCATCTTGCAAAGAACAGCTCTAAAATGCCCTTTCCAGATGGGAAGGGAGAGCTGCAGGCAGAGTTTCCTGCAGTGGCTTGCTGCAGTGGTTCTGTTGCTTTTCTGGTCTGGGCTCTGGCCTGAGCATGTTGGTGGCCTGAGCCTGTTTAGTTGTGAAGTGCCACCAAGATGAAGCAAAGCCTATGGAAAATGAGGCTGAAGCAGACTACAGCAGCCTTGATTTCCCATTCTCTCCTCTATTTCAGCACCCTTACGGTCTATTTTTATCAAATTATTTTAGTTTTTAGCATCCAACTGAGAAGGCAAACAAAACAGCTTGGTTGCATTTTGCAGAGGGGACTAAATTGGGAGGTGACCCAGTTCCAAGAAGAGATGGAATTAGCATGCAGAAGGCATGAGGAGAGAATTAACCCAGGGACTAGGTAGGTGTACCTGCAGTAACGGGAACTGTCTTACCCCCATGGTGTGTAGGTGAAGTGCAGATGGTTTTAGTGCTGGTTGCAGGAGTGAGGTCATGATCTTCCTGTAAAATCAGGAGGGGAGAGAATGTAGAATTGTAGACTGGTTTGGCTTGGAGGGGGCATTTTAGATCATCTAGTTTCAATCACCATCAATAGAAAGGGACATCTTCCACTGGAGCAGGTTGCTCAGAGCCCTGTTGAACCAGACCTGCAATGTTTCTAGGAATGGGGCATCTATTACCTATCTGGGCAACCTGGGGCAGTGTTTCACAGCCCTCAGCATTTTGCATCTAATCTAAATCTATGTTGTTTGTTTAAAGCCATTACCCCTTGTCCTATCACTGCATGCCCCTGTGAAATGTTCTCCTCCAGCTTTCCTCTAGGCCCTCTTTAGGCACTGAAAGGCTACAAGAAGGTCATCTTGGAGCCTTCTCAAAGTTGAAAAACCTTGACTCTGTCAGCCTGATTTTACAGCAGAGGGTTTCTGCTCTCCCATCATTGCTGTGGACTCCCCTGGCCCTGCTTCAACAAGTCCATGCTCTTCTGTGCTGAGGAGTCCAGAGCTGGACCCAGCACTATACATGGGGTCTCACCAGAGAGGAGCAGAGGAGACTCAGCTCTGTAGACCTGCTGGCCACACTGCTTTGGATGCAGCCCCAAGATAAGGTTGTCTTGTTTCCAGTGTCTCCTTCTGGCCCTCAAAGCACCGCAGAGGACCAGAAGAATCCCCAAGGCTTCATGCACACGTGTAGAAAGGTGAACAAAGCACTCTCTCCTGATGTACCTCCTCGAAACTTCTCTGCCTGCATTCATCACCCATCCCCTCACTACTCTTTCCACTAAGGCCAGAAGGAGTGGAACCAAAAAGCTGAGGGGAAAGCAATGGTTAAGATGATAGCTGCTTCTGGAGCAGGAGGCTTTTTCTGCTTGGACAGGACAGGCTGAGCTCTTGCCCTTGTGCACTCCTGTGTGGTGTTAAGCAGCTGCAAGTAGAGTATCTTGGTTTCAGAGCCTTCCTTTGGCTGAGTCTGGAGCTCTCTGTCTCAGCTGTGTTGTGTCATCAATTACTTTGGAGGGTCAACAGCCCTGGCTGATCTTCCAGGCAGCCCCACAGGTCCCCAAACTGCATTCCAGTGGCATGTTCATGTGCATTCTTGGTCAGCATCTGCTGTTCTGACCACCTCCTTATACCCATCCTGTGTGCTTTGGTGGGTCTGCTTCAGGGGGTGAGTGAGCTGACTTCCTTTCTTGTGTGGCAACTCCACAGGTGCCCTGTGTAGTATATTGGAGGGCATCTTGAGGTAGGTGTGTGTCCTGATTGCACTGTGGCACAGAAGGACAGATCCCAACTGGATTCTGGCTCCATGTGTCTGATGCAAACCTATCATGTGTCAACTGCTATAAATCTATCATGCTTCATAGGTTTGTAATTAAAATTGTAAATTTGTAAAAAAATTGCATTTTTAAGCAAGAAATGCAATACCACATTCAACATTCAGAGTCTCAAGGTGTCCACATCAGGTCATGGTAAATGGTGGTATTGAATCCAGCGAGCATGGATTATCCCTGTTGCAAAAAGCAAGCCTTTTAAATGTAACCATTCAAAGATTGCCATGGCAACACAATCTGTAGTTAGTGCTGCAGTATGCTTGTGTGATAGTCCTGGGAGAAGAGCATCAGGTCTGCTAGTTGTATCCTGTGTGGCAGTGCCTTGACTTTCTGCATTTCTGAGCTTTGAGTTAGAAGTTGACTGTACAGGTGTGATACAACAGGAGTCAAGTGCCTGGGACTGTCTCAAGAGTGGTGCTGCTGCTCTAGTGCCACCAGCATCTCCTTCATTGCTCTTAAATTCTTACCCATAAAAAGATATGTTTGAAAGTGGTTCTTTTCACAGCTGTATGTTATATTTCTGTCACTTTGGGAGGAGACATCTGATGTAAACTGGCAGAGAGGACATTTAAACTGGATGTTAGGAAGAAGTTTTTTCCAGTTAGGATGGCAAGACACTGGCACAGGTTGCCCAGGGAGGTTGTGGCTGCTCCCTCCCTGGAGGTGTTCAAGGCCAGGTTGGATGAGGCCTTGAGTGCCCTGTACTAGTGGGAGGTGTCCCTGCCTGTGGCAGGGGGTTGGAAGTAGATGATCTTTGAGGTCCCTTCCAACCTAAACCATTCTTTGATTCTACATATGGCGTAAGGACCCTTGTAGGAGAGGGCACCAAATTTGGCATTACCGATACATAAAAAGATAAGTTTCATTATCACAGAATGATTTAGGTCAGGAAAGACCTTTAAGATCATCAAGTCCAAATGTTAACCTGGCACTGTCAAGTCTTACCACTAAATCATGTCCTTGAGCACCACACCTACAGGGCTTTAAATGCCTTTAAGTTTGGGCATTCCACCACTGCCCTGGACAGCCTGTTCCAGGTTTCATAACCTTTTCTGTGAACAAGTTTTTCCTAATGTCCAATGTAAATCTTTTCTGGTACAACTTGAGAAGATATCCCCTTGTCCTCTTTTGAGGGGTATTTAGGAAATAAGGTATTTACTGGGATCTCTGAATAAAATAAGACTGGATTAAGTTTCCTTTTCAGCTTTAACTGTATTTTATCTCCTGAAAAGTAGTAGTATTTGTCTTTTTGAATCATAACTTAAAGCAATACATGAGGAAAAGCTAATGTTGGTTAAACTTTGAACCCGCATGTGTGTTACAAGTGGATTAATAGCCAAAGGCACAGAAGGGTGGCTCTATCTCCATAATGAACCTCTAGCTATGTTTGTACAACAGGTAGAATTTCAGTGCTCAGATTTCTTCTTTCAACTCCCTGGAAATGGATTTCTCTAACAGATCTCTGCTGTCCTTAAGATCATAATCCCGTTGCAGGAAGTTCTCCGAGGTGGATTGTTGCAGCCTGGTTGCTGCTTTTCCTATTTCAAGTGCTTCCTTTCGAGGTGTGGGCTGCTTGATGTAGAGTAGGAGGCATCTTAGTGCCTACTCTGGACCACCTTCTCTCGTTCCAGACAGGCATAATTTGCAGCTCTAACTTCTTCCTCTTCTGTTTCTCCAGGGTTTCTGGTATGCACTTAAAGCCATATCTCAAGTTACAGAAGAAAGAGCGATCTCCAGAAATAAGCCAGGACTCCCTGAGAGGCCCACCTCTGAGCCATCAGAGATCAGCACAAGAAGAAAAATACACCAACAACTGCACCAAACTGAGCATTTTCCCCAAACCCTCCCTCCTGACTCCATCTCAAAGGCTTCTGGGGATTATTTATCCAAATACTATGTGCAATATGAATGGGAAAGGTCCAGCAGATGGTCTGAGTGCAAGAGAAAAGAAGAACGCCCTGTCGGCAACAATCCACCAGGGAGAAGAAGGGGAAGGGCCTCTGGATGTCTGGGCTGTAGTGAAACCTGGCAACACAAAGGAGAAGATCGCCTTCTTCGCTGCCCAGCAGTGCAGCGGCAGCAGCCGGCCGGGCTCCATGAAAGTCAAGAGCACGTGGGACATCGACGGGAGGACAGCCAAGCGCAGGAAAAAATCGGTAGATCTTAAAAAAGCCAAAATCCAGCTGGAAAGAATGAGGGAGGTGAACTCCCGGTGCTCCCAGCCGGAGCCTTTCGCCTGTGGCATCGAGCACTGCTCGGTGCATTACGTTAACGACAGCGGCGAGGGTGTGTTCCCGGGCCGGTCCCTCTCGGTGATAGAGATGGTGGCCTTTCTGGAGCAGCGAGCAAGCGCTTTACTGGTGGACTGTGCGAAAACCTGCACGCCCGCTTCCACCACGAGGCTGAATGCTCAGCCCAAAGGTGTGCCGCCCGGCTCAGACCCCTTCTCTGCCGCCGGGGCGTGCGAGGCATATGTGGAGAGGGGACCTTGTGGCACTAGTGAGCAGCAGCAGAGTGAGCCTGTGCGTGTGCTGGATATGGTGGCCAAGCTGGAGTCGGAGTGCCTGAAGCGTCAGAGCGAGCGGGAAGCAGGGAGCCTCTCACGGAACAACAGCTTCCGTAGGAATGTCGGGAGGGTGCTCCTGGCCAGCGGCACCCAGCCTGAGGGGGAGGTGGGGAAGGTCTCCTCAGAGGCCTTGGCTCTAGGAGATGGCTTGGAGGAGGCAGAGGTAGCCGAGGCTGGATATGGAGGACAGTGCAGTCCTCTGAGTGACAGTGAGTTGTGGGATGGTGCTGCCTCTCCTCGGCAGCCTTTTTCTTCTGGGCTGGATCCTCGGGTGGGGAACGTGAGTGCAGGACTCGCTCATGCAGTGCTGGCGATCACCGGTGGCAGGAATGATACTGAAACACACGTGGAGCCTCCCAGACCTCTGCCACCTGCCTGTCCAACTGCTGCCAGGTTGCCACCGGCTTCCTTGCAGAACAAGAACACGACTGTTGATTGTATGTCGAAAGAGCCCGTCCTCTTCCCAAAACAGAGTCTGCATCCTGTGAGGAAGGAGTCCTTATGCATCAGTATATCAGTCACCAAAACTGAGAAGGGATGCAGGAAGGAGAAGCTCTCTAACTCCAGCTCCAGTGAAGACCCACTCCCGGGGAGCCTGTTTTTCCTCCAGGCTGACCAGCCTGCCTCTCATGACCAACAGCTGCTACAGGGAAGTACCCAAGAAAAGCCAGAAAAAGTAGCCCAAAATGAGGATGCTTGGGCATCTGACAGACCATGTGTCAGAGGTGGTGTCCCTACAGAGCCATCTGCCCTTGCCGTACCGGCAGCAGAAGAAGCTGTGCAAGTACTTGATGCCTCCTGTTTAAAACGGCAGGTCTCACATGACTTTCTGGAAACCAGGTTTAAAATCCAGCAGCTTTTGGAGCCTCAGCAGTATATGGCCTTTTTGCCTCACCACATCATAGTGAAGATCTTTGGATTGCTTCCTACTAGGAGTCTGGTTGCCCTAAAATGCACTTGCTACTACTTCAAATTCATCATTGAATACTACAACATCAGGCCGGCAGACTCGCGCTGGGTCCGCGACCCCCGCTACAGAGAAGACCCCTGCAAGCAGTGCAAGAAGAAGTACGTGAAGGGGGACGTGTCGCTGTGCCGGTGGCATCCCAAACCATACTGCCAAGCTTTACCCTACGGGCCTGGCTACTGGATGTGCTGTCACCGCTCTCAGAAGGGCATCCCGGGCTGTAAGTTGGGTCTTCATGACAATCATTGGGTTCCTGCCTGCCACAGCTTTAACCGTGCTATCCACAAGAAGAGCAGAGGAGCAGGAGCTGAAGCAGAAGAGGAATATTAGTGCACATACACTTTTTCCTGCTCGAGTGTTTGGGGGTAGGAGGAAAATTCTCATGCCTTGTGCTGTTTACAGTGTATATAATTGTCGTGGATTTTTTTTTTGTTTTGTTTTGCTGTTTTGGTTTATTTTTGTTTGTGTTGGTTTGTGGTTTTTTTTTCCCCTCCCCCACAGGGCTATGAAACTGCACATACTTAAACACAAGAGCCTTTACCTTTTAGATTTGAAGATAGCTTTTAGTCCATCTCTGTGTAAATAACACTATAAAAAGAAAAAAAACAAACTAATTGTACATACAGAGTCTACAGCTGGCTGAACAAGGTAATCACTACAATGCAGCTATGATAGTGTTGCAGCTATAGTTGTGTGTGTTTTTAAGTGTCTTGTTTCAAAAATCTGTATATCCTGTATAATATATGAATGTTTCTGAGAAGAAACTCTAAATAGGTAAAGGGCAACTTGTTTAAAGAGTCTTCAGACAACTTAACTGGACAACCTTAAGATTAGACTAGAACAGACCCATTATAGTTAGTGTGGCAGCAGATCTAAAAAAAGAAAAAAAAAAAAAGAAAAAAAAAAAAAGAAAAAAAAAAGAGAAGAATATTATTGTATAGTCAGAATATAAAAAGTTCTTGTCTACCTTACCCATGTTGTCTGCTTCTTTTTCTTTTTTTCTTTTTTTTTTTTCTACTTAAATAAAAAAATGTGCATTCTAAATCTGCCTTACCAGCCTTTCTCTTGTAAAAAAAATTTTTTTTGCCCCCAAAAAAACCTGCTGTAAAATACATGTCAGGAGCTTGGTGCTGTGATCCCGTTCAGACTTGCAGTGTTCTACCTATAGAAAACTAGTCTTGACTCTAAGAGAAATAAACCTTGTTACCTGGAGAGATTATTGCTGTAACATTCCCAGATTCCAGCTTTTCCTTCCCCCACCCAACAGCCATGTGTGCAGCAGAGGCTTGTTAGAAAGCTGATGCCAGGTGTGTAAAACTGGCAAACACAAGGGACTTTGTGGTCTGAGTCCTGCTGCTCAGCTCTTATGTCAGCTCTTTGCCTGTGCCCCGCGTGCTTGAGGATGAAGTGTGGGTCCAGCAGAGTGAAAGTGGAATTGCCTTGGCTCAGGGATGTGCTGGAAGCCTTGCTGCCTGCTGCATATGGACTTTTTCCCTTTTACGAGGAATCCTCGCGTTGCTTTGCTCTGCTGCAGCCTCCAGCATCTTGTTTCTGAGGTGTGAGTTGGTACTTTCAGAGGGGGGTTGAGAACATTGTGTAAGGAGTGCAGATGAACAGCAATTCCTCGAATTCTGGGAGCTGAGTGTGGCATCTATTCCAGTATTTCTTGGAACACATTTCTTTCCTGCTGTGTTGTGTTCCACTCTCCAGTTACAGCCTTTCTTGTGCCCAGTGTGGAAGTCTAGGAATGTACCCTGGACAACCCGGCAGCTTACTCTCTTCCTGGGAACAGAGTGGAGCAGCAGTCATTTAGCCTGGAGCCCAATAGACTGCAGCAGTTGTGCCTTTCCCTCCTCTGCATCCCTTCTCTTCCCCACACTTGGCACTATTGTATTTTCTCTGCTCCTTCTCAGGACAGTGATGAACTCCAGGCCCTCACCATTGCAGCTGGAGCTGATGAAATCTTTGTCCCAGTGCAAGAAGAGCTGGTGCCACCTTCCCACAGCCTCATCATGGGTTACCTTCTGCCCTGCAAACCCCAGGGGAGCTCCTGGGACAGGGCGAGGGCTCTGTAGGAGCCATGCTTGGATGGGGCAGCTGTGAACCTGGTTCATCCTGTTCTCTAGCCCTCAGTGCAAGATCTGCAAGGTGCAGATGGGTGGGAAGAGCTGCTGTCTGCTGAACCACCCACCTCCCTTTGCTCTGCCTGTGTATGCCTGAAAAAACACTGTGGGATTGCACAAGTGACTCATGTTGGAGAGCTTGAAGGCAGATGCTTTTATTCTCTCCATTAACAGAGAATGTAAAACTGAACCCTCACAGCCTAAAATGTGGGCTTGGTAAGCTCAGGTGGTTCTTGGTGGATTTCAAAGAACTGCTCTTTTGTTTTTCCCAGTCTCTGCTTTATCTGCTGCTTTACACCCTGGGCACCAGGCTCCCCTCTGGGTGCTGCTCAGCCATCCCTGCAATGCAGCAGACGTGATGACAACCAGGAGGAATGAAATTGGAAATCTAAAAGCAGGGTGGGGCTGCCTTGTAATGGGCTGTGAAGAGAGAGAGGAAAAGCAGGATCCCTCCTGAATTGGTGACTTCATTCTCTAACGGGGCGCAGGCTTCGATCCGCTTCCCTCAGCTGCACTGGGACCAGCAGCAAAAACAACTTCTGGCAGGAGTTGTCTTGCCAGAGCCATCGGCATCGAAAGGCCTTCAGCTTCATTTCAATTAAGGAAGAAGGGGAAGCTGCTTTCCTGCCCCGCACCCAAGACTCTGGAAACTTGAGATAACCTGCTCCAGGCTGACAGCAGCGAGGAAAGTCTTTGGGAAGCTGAAATAGAAGCCGCAGAGGAAAATACTTTGTATCAAGATAAGGTCTCAGTGAGGTCATGTTGTTTTGGTTTCCCTGTTTGGTTTTTTGTTTGTTGTTTGTCTGTTTAGAACAGGGTGTGAGCTTTTGGTCACCTTCATTGACTAAGGGGAAAAATGAGAATAAAAATAATACCAGGGAGTTGTTTTGTTCCTTACAGCAGTCAAAGTCAGCGGACAACTTGCTCTCCAGCCTACCCCATCCCCACCCTCCTTCTGAGCTGGCTGAGGAGCTGGGGATGTTTTATACATCACTGGTCACGTTGTTTGCTGGAACTGTCACTGTTGTTGCACAGCACTGCTGGTAAAAATTGTACTACAAAACAATCCTTTGCATCCAGAACTGGGTTGGTTCTGAATGTGGCCATCCGCAGCTGCTGGTTGGCTTTTTTTCTTCCTCCTCCCTCCCCCCCTTATTTTTTTTGGCCATAAAATCGTAATCTGCAGATTTCTGTTTCCCTAAGGGTGTCTGTAGGCAAAACTCAAAGTCTGATGGACTTTATTTTTCTATGAAGCAATCCAAGTCCAGTGTGGAATTTATACAATTCAATTTTCAGTACAACTGAGGACTAGGGGCTACCTGGAAGCAGTTTCAGGAGCTAGCTGATTTTTCCAGATATGCCTGTGAAGAAATTGTAGCAATATTTCTGCTTCTAAGCTCTGGGTATCTTCTGGCATGGACTCCACTGTGCAAAAAAAGGCTTGTGGGTGGGCTCTTGCTGCATCCTGCTTTTTTTCTATTGGCACCACTTTGCAATGTCCCATCTAATAAGGCTCTGGAGTGACTTAGCTGAGTTCAGCTCCTTTGTGTTGGTCCCAGTTCCCTTTCTGCAGTGTCTACCCCCATGCCCCTCCCTGGAACTACCTTTTCACACCTGCACAAAACTGCCAGCTTTTGACTTGGAGTTGCTCTTCTGGCAAAGTGGGAATGGTGCTGAAGTCTCACTCTGGCCTCTTTCTTTTCTCCAAGTTGTTTGGCTGGTGCAGGCAACTCTGGAGGAGGGATGGGGCTTAGAGTAGGGCCTGCTCTCATTAGGAGACTTTTTTGTGGCCCTTATTACTAAAGGGGTTTAGGAGAGAGATGGGGACAGCATTTTACCAGGGTCTGTTGTGACAGGACAGAGGGTGATGGTTTTAAGCTACAAGAATGGACAGTGGAAGAAATTCTTTCCTGTGAGGATGGTGAAACCAGCCCAGGTGGCTCAGAGAGGTGGTAGATGCCTCATCTCTAGAACTGTTTCAGCTTAAGAGTGTTCAGGGCTCCGAGCAACCTCCTTTAGGTGCAGATGTCCCTGCTGCCTGCAGGAGGGTTAGACTAGATGACCTTTGAAGGGTCCATTCCAACCCCAACCCTTCTGTGATTCTATCATTTCCTATCACAAACCACTGTGAAAGACCAAAGCCACCTGCTATGATGCTGCTTAAGCAGATGTGACCTAAAGAACCTGCAGCCATGAGCTGAGCTTGGAGTCAAGCCTCATGTTGCACACAGGCTGCTTTCTGACATGGCCACAGCTGCTGGGCTGTGACTGAGCTATCAGCCTCTCCCAGCTCTGGCTGTAGGAAACTGAGGCTGCTCTTGGAGTAGAGTAGCCAAGAATCACAAGGCCTCAGTCCTCCACCAGACAGCTGCCACAACGAAAGCAGTTAAAATCAAGGGGGAGGAGTTGTTTCTCCATTATACTGCAGCCAGTAAACCAAGGTCTGCCAGGCCCCCAGGTGCTAGAGGCAGATCTCCTTGCTGACACACAGGGCCCTTTCCCATCCTCAGTGCTCAATGCCTCATGTTAAGGGTTACCTCCTTCAAAAAAACCTCATGCCTGCACTCTTCTGAAACAACTTTTGTCAGGAGGAGCATCTTTCCTTGCATGCAGATGTAGTTCAGGCTCAGCACCTGCAGGAAGAAGAATCATACAGCAGAAGCCCACTTCAAAAGCAGGTTTACAGAAGAGGGTTGTCCATGTCTATGTGGTTAAAGGAACTGCTGTTACTTTCTATGTAAGAGTGTATTTTTAGAATGGGCATTGCTCATTCCATCACTGTATGATCACACTGTTAACAGGTCTGGTCCCTCTGATGCTCTGAATGCTGGAACTTCTTCCATGCTTCCCCAGCATGGTTAAAAACAAACCACACAAGTCACGAGTTTAAATGTACAGTTTAAAAAAAAAATTACTGTTAAAGATTTATTGCAGTAATACAATAAAATTTAGAAAAACAAAACCAAAACAACCACCAACCCAAAACATTTGTGTTCGGTTACATCTAATTCAGAAGTTGAAGACAGAGGCCCCAGGTTTTTGCAGGTGACAAGGAACCCTTAGGGGTCCCATCAGAGATCCTTTGAAGGCACCTGATTTTCAGCCAAAGGCTGGGATCAAGAATCAGGCTCCCCTTTAGCAGCTCTAATGGGCCACCCCCCCACTCACAGCCAAAGTCACAGCCTGAAGTGAAGCTCCCGCATTCATGCTATGCCAAGTGTTCTGTAAACTCTCAGCTGGCTGTCTTCTAAGACTGACAATGAGAAATAACCCTGCCCTCCCTCCCTGCCCACCCCTAAAAAAAAAAAAAAAAA
>VWYK01014452.1:0-24137 GCA_013399775.1 Semnornis frantzii | reverse complement strand
ACAAAAAAAAAAAAAAAAAAAAACAACCTGGAAAACTCATCCTGGTGATTGCACTCAAGCTTTGGACACGCACGACGTGCAAAACAATTTGAACAGCACCCCCCCGCTACGATCTGTGTCCTGTTACAAACCAAGCCCTGTCCCAATGCATTATTAACACAGTATGACATGGTTGCAAATAAATTATTTCAGAAAAGATTATGAAGTATATGGCTTAAAAAGGTGCTTTGCTGGGTTTTTTTTTGTGTGTGTCCGTTTTTCTTTCCCTATGTAAGTTGATGACAAAGTGCAAAGATGAATCATGGCCTGACCTCAAGGGGTTCAAAAGTAGCATAAAAGGCAGCAATGGAAGAGCAACTGAAATGTGTATTAAAAAACTACAACAAAGTTAGGAAAATACTTACATGGTGGGGTTCAGTGCAAAATAAGTGGGGGGACAGAGGAGCTGTGTGACACCAAGAGTCTGATATACAGTACTGGTAGGTGCTGGTTCCTCAGAGCTGTGAAGGATCCGATAGCTGCAAGGGAGTAAAGTGCTGTGAACTGAGCGGTGACCAAACCCTCCCAGCCCCAGGGTGAGGGTGCTGGGGGGACACTGGCCCCATCCAGGCTGCAGTAGTCAAGGGAGTCTTGGCTGTTTCTCTTAGAAATTAAACCAACTCTTGGGGCTGATAGAAAGAATGGTAGGACTGAGCGTGTCTTCATCTAACAGCGTGCATGCTGTTAGGATGGAGTTGAGGGTCTTTGGTTTAAAACAAAAAGCAACTACTGACAACAGATGTTCAACCCCAAGGCCAGAAGGAAAGAGCTGCCACAGAAGAGGGATGGGGATCTGGCAGACATGATGCTCAGCTGGTACCTCTGGGGTTGAGCTCACTAGGGTACATAGGGTACACAGGCACCAGTACCAAAACTGCTGTTCCACCCCCTCCTTGGTGGAAGAAAGGAGGTGGCATGAGAAGAACAGAGTAAAACCACCACCAAACACTCCATGAGGCAGCTGGGTAAGCCAGCCCTGGAGCTGGGACTGCAGACACAAAAGAGGACATTGCTTGATGTTAGGGACATGGCTTCTGTGTTGCCTTCAACGGCTTCACCATGCTACCACTACAAGCTGTGTCACCACAGGGAAAAGTAGCAGAAACATTCCCTCTGGGAAGATGCATAACAACATGAGTTTACCCCATGGAGGAGTACAATGTCCTGGCTCTACAAAATGTAAACCATACGTTGGAAGCCTCATTGAGCAAAGCCATCTCTGAGTGCTGCATACCACAAGGATGTGGAGCAGCGCTCGTCAACCAACCCCTCTGTGGGCGCTGCACTGCATGCTGTTTTGCCAGCCAGCCAGCCAGCCACACTGTCAGCCCTTCTGCAGCAAAACGAAGTCAGCTTCTTGGCATTCAGTAAACAAGGGGAATAAATATAAACCCACCATAAACAGAAAATAGAACAGGGCTTCACAGATTCACAGCCATTTGGGGTTGGAAGGGACCTTCAAGTTCATCTAGCTCCAACCCCCCTGCCATGGGCAAGGACATCTTCCACTAGAGCAGGATGCTCAAGGCCTCATCCAGCCTGGCCTTGAGCACCTCCAGGGAGGGGGATGAAAACATCTGTAGTGTAGACAGGGTGTGACTAAGTTAAAAGCCTGAAATGAGGTTTCTGCTAATGGTAAAAAGTGGCAATATGGTGTGGGAACCGATGGATATTATTGCAACAACGCAATCCTGTTACAGCATTGAAGGTGTGCCTGGCTAAGAGAGTGTCCAGTGTTTCTTTGGTGCATGTGATATCCAGAGTCTAAGAGCCTGTGTGCTTTGGACAGCACAACACAGAACTTTGAGACTACCTACCAGTGGAAGCAGCATGAAACAAGCCAGTTTCCTACAGCAAAATTAGGTCAAGTTTCACAACCAAACCTAAACCGAGAGCAAATCTGCTGTGTGAATTCCTGTCCATGCTGATTCTTCGTATTAAAAATATGGCAACAGAGATTAGAAAACATGTTAAAAATGCATAATTTTCATGTCCTGAATGAAAAAAATTTAGAAAGACGTATTTTTGCATTATGCAAGACAAGATTTAAAACACACACGAAACAAGAAACCCTGTTAAGGAGTTAAGAAAACGTGAGCTGCATTTGCACCAGTGTCCAGGCTGCGTGCTCGGCAGCCTTCCCTCTGTGCTCATCCAGATCCAAACACTCCAAAATCTGTTTCTTCTTCAGAAAGCAGAGCTGGAGGCTGCTGGGTCCTTTCTCTCTGGCACTGCACAATGCAGCCAGAAGCAGGACACCAAGTGCCATCGTGGAATCCATCAGAAGAATGTAGCTAGCTAATTTACAAAATGGTACCACCACAGTCCTCTTGGGTAAATAAAAAGGTTTTTCTGGTTTACAAAACAGAAGTCTGACCTTTTCTTTTTTTCCAGGCACTACTTAACTGAATATGTAAAGGTTTTCTACAGCATTGTCAGGGAGGGATTCCTTCCACAAATCCTATGACCCTTTTCCCATGCTCGTTAGCGATGTCCGGTGTATGCCTTCAGCCACGAGGTCACTGAGGCAGCAGCAGAGGAGATCATTCCGCCAGCACTGCTGCTGGCAATGGGCTGGGATGCCTGTGTGCTCTGGCTCTGCAGCATCTCCACCTGCTGAGAGGGGATATCACAGAACCTGGGGCTTGGCAGGTTCTCCCAGTCTGTCCCCAGGTCTGTCTCTTCATCGCTGACATGCTCATCTCCACTCTCGTCGGTTTCACCAGCAGCACTGGGATCCACAAATTCCATGGAGTCTTCAAGATCAGCACTGATTTCAAAAGGCCCAGACCTGTAAATCATAGAATGGTTTGGGTTGGACAGGATCTTCAAGATCTAGCTCCAGCTCCCCTGCCATGGTCTAGTAGAAGGTGTCCCTGCCCAAGTTGCTCAAGGCCTCGTCCAACCTGACCCTAAATACCTTCAGGGAGGGGGCATCCACAACCTCCCTGGGCAACTTGCTCCAGCATCTTACCACCCTCACTGTGGATATGAGAATGAAATTTTTCAGAGAGTAGAGAACACAGACCCAAAGTTGGCAGCCCACTAGGTACCACACAGGAGAAGGATTGTGACCGTGCTGGTGCGAGCCCTAAGCATGCCAAAACACCCTGCTCTGTCATGTGCAAAGCAGAGAAGTTCAAACCCATCTGTGTTTATCAGCTGGCAGAGAGAACCTTGCTGGCTACAGAGATAACTGCACTGTGACAATGGTGAGATGAAAGCGATTGGCCGAGGAAGCGATAGCTGGGTTCCGACCCAAGGAGCAGGAACAGCAGAAGAGCTGTTCTGCCTTGGCAGTGGGCAGTGGAACATGCACACACAAAAGAAAAACCCATTGATAATAACTCACAGCTCCACTGCTGGAAACCTCAGCTTGATGTGGAACAGCTTTTATTTTTAACGCTAGCCCTGGCCAGGTCAAGGCGGCTGCAGCTCTGTCAGCCAGGGGAAGGGTGTAGTTTGCAGAACTGAGCTGGCACAACTCACTGGTGGCGACTTCCCATAGCAGCATTTCACCCTGAGCAACATCTCAAGACTCTTTTTGACTGTGAGGCTGGAGCAGGTTGCCCAGAGAGGCTGGGGAGTCTCTGCTGCAGACAGGTGACTGAATCCCTATAGGCCACTGGTCCTGAGTAATATGCTCTAGTTGGCTTTGCTTAGAGTCGGGTGAAGGGATGGATCTCCAGAGGCCCTGGCCAAACATATCAGGGCCAGCTGTGACAGAGCAAGGGTGATGGTTTTAAACTAAAAAGAGGGGAGATTTAGACAAGAGAGTGAATGAAGAATTTCTTCATGCTGAGAGTGGTGAAAGATTGGCCCAGGTTGCCCAGAGAGGTGGCAGATGCCCCATCCCTGGAAACATTCCAGGTCAGGTTGGATGAGGCTCTGAGCAACCTCCCCTAGTTGCAGATGTCCCACTGCAAAGGGGTTGGACTACAGGACCTTTAAAAGTCCCTTCCAACCTAAAGCGTTTCATAATTCCCTGAAACCCATCTGCGCTGAGACTGCGAGTTCCCTGCTGCCACCGCCAGGAGGGAGAAGCAATTGCAGCCACCCTAGAGCAGGGGCAGACACATCTGAAGCATCTTCAGTGAGCCAAAGCAGGCAGCTCCAGAAGACTGAGACCCATGGTCAGAGGCAGTTTCAGGTGGGATCCCCACAGCAAGCACAGAATGGTGTGGGTTGGAAGAGACTTTTAGACCCCATCCAACCCCCTGCTAAACCAGGGTCCCTCACAGCAGGTTGCCCAGGATTCACAATGTCCAGGTGGGTTTAGAATCTCTCCAGAGAAGGAGATTCCACAACTTCTGGGCAGTCCACACCAGGGCTCCAGCACCCCTACAGCAAAGAAGTTTTTCCTCCTGTTCAGATGGAACCTCCTGGGCTCCAGTTTGAACCCACTGCCCCTTGTCCTGTCAGTGGGCAGCACTGAAAAACAATGTCACTGTCAAAGCTCATTCTATAGCACAAAGCCACTCAGTGAACAGGAACAAGAACTGAACGCTGGTAAGAGACTTTCTTCAGCCTTTGTGGGGAAAGCAGCCTGAAGCAGTGATTTAGCATGGAAAATTGTAATCCAGACAATTAAAATTTGGCAAAATTATATCAAACTGGGAATAGTAGCTCATGAAAGAGACTGGGGTGACTCTAGGTATCTAAAGGAAAATAAAGATTGCTGGTTGCTGCAAACTTTGCAGACAGCTGAGACATTGAAGACTCTTTCATAATCCACAAAGGAATGGGAGCACTGCCTTCTGGCAAAGCATTTTGCTTAACAAGGCAACATAAGAGGAGACTCATCAGGTTTAAAGCCAGAAGGGACCATGAGATCATCCCAGCTGACCTCCTCCGTAACAAAGGCCATTACATTCCACCTGCTCACCCTATCCTGAGCCCAGTAACTCCTGTCTGATGAAAGCATCCATTACAGCCTTGGCAGGATGACATAAGAAAAAAGAGAACCCCCACCATCATTCTCATGGGTAATTAAGCTCTACATTAAGTATATGCAATTCAGTTCAGCCCAGCTCAGGCTCTCTGCTTCCAGTGGTGTCTATAAGGCCAGTCAGCAGCCTGTGTTGTCTCTCCATGAAGCTGCTGAAAACAAGTCATCTCTCAGACTGGCCTCTAGTGAGCCAAGACAATTCTACACACAGAATCCCAGTACGGTGTGGGTTGGAAGGCACCTCTAGAGATCATCCAGTCTGACCCACCTGCTAAAGCAGGGTCACCCACAGCAGCTTGCCCAGGATCAGTGTGCAGGTGGGTCTGCAATCCAGAGGCAGACTCCACCACCTTCCTGGGTAGCCTTGCAGCAAGGAAACCTGGATTCAGGCTTGTGCCTGTTTCCCCTTGTCCTATCCCTGGGCACCACTGGAGAGAGTCTGGCCCCATATCCTCTCACCCTCTACCCTTTAAGATATTGATTGGCATTGAGAAGATCCCTGCTCAGTCTGCTCCTCTCCAGGCTAAACAGCCCCAGGCCTTTCCTCCTCACTCCTCCTCACAGGGATGCTCCAGATCTCTCAGCATCCTTGCAGCCTCTGCTGGACTCCTTCCAGTAGTTCCCTGTCTCTCTGGAATTGTGTAGCCCAGAACTCAACTCAGAACTCCAGATGTGGCCTCACCAGAGCCACTAAAGGGGGAGGAGAACTGCCCAGACTAAACTATGCCCACCACTGGTACATGTTTTCTCTTGTTCCTTCCTGTAACCACTTTTACTACCTGGATCGAGCCGATGGCTGTGGAGCTCTGTTAACGTCACAGAGAAGTGAGACCTACTGTGGTGCTTGGTCCTTTCCAGACTGTTTGTTTTTGAGGCCATAGCTCTTCACTCCCTGGGTACTTCCTGCCCTGTCCTTGTATGTGCTTGTTGCAGCTTGCCTGAAAACATTTTTCCAAACAGAGCTATGCCACACCAATTTGGCTTCCCACGTGCTCGGTCTGAATCAGTAGGGATTTACCCAGGGAACCTAAGGTAGGTGGTTAGAGGTGTGCACCTCATTCCTCTTAGTGGCATTGCAGGCTTGTAATAAAATAGATTTGTTCATGAGAAGGAAGAGGGAAAGAAGATTCCAGAATCCTACTGTGTTTAAGGGGGGATAAAGCACTAGACTGATTAAACAAATATTTGCAGACTATCTCAGGCACAAGTGACCTCTGACTGGATTATCCCAACAGGAAATCAATGCTGTTGGCTTTCTAAGGTGTAAAATAAAAAAAAGATTATTAAAACCTGGTGAAAGCAGCCCACAGGAACTGATGTTCTTTTCATCATGTACTATGCTAACACAGAAAAAAGATGTCTTTGATCTTATTTTACATATAAATCAGTATTATTTGAAGCATTGACTTGGGTCTGGGGTGTTCACTGACTGGAAGGATTTTGGCAAAGGATTACTTAGTATCTGCTTTTGGAGTGGTTATACTGCTGGATGCTCTCAGGTATTTAGATGATGGCAAGATGTGGGTAGAGTCATGTTTGGAGCAGTGAGACTGGCCTGGTATACAGATTCTTAGAAGGCCTTAGGTTGGAAGGGACTTTAGACATCTTCAAACTCCCCTCCATGGGCAGGGAGACCTCTCAACTAGACTTAGTTACTCAGGACCTCATCAACCTGGCCTTCAACCCCTTAGAGAGGATCCACAACCCCTCTGGGCAATCTATTCCAGAGTCTCAAAACCTTTGTATTGAAGAACTTCTTCCTAAGATCAGATCTAAATCTATTCTCCCTCAGCTTAAAACCGTATGTGCTGCTGTCTGCAGGAGGGAAGGTGTTCCTGCTTCTGAGTGTAAAAGAAACAAGCCCACGATCAGCTACAGAGCCTCTGACTGAGCCTGCCAGCATACACACATCTCTGAAATCTTGTTTTGTACTCAGGACAACATTTCTCTATCCTCTTCGGTTTCTCTCTTCTAACTACTCCAATTTCTGATGTGCTGAGGTACAGAAGAATGTCCCTCATAAGTAATGAGAAAAATTTACAGCTCCAAAAAGGAAGTCAGTCAGAGGCGAGTTCAGATGCTGCTTTTCTTACCTGCCCAAGTTCTCAGTGTCTGGGCTGACCAGGTACATAAGGTTCCTGAGGGTATGCAGTGGATGCAACAGATCTAAATTCACATGCTACCACGGGGAAGAGAAGAAAAAGACATGATCAGCCACTGGAGGAAACTGGTATTTTAAAAGCTATTTTATGAACGCAAACAGGCTTTCCCCCTACCTGAGAGAAGCAAAGATGAAGGATATTAGCATTCAGTTTCTTCACTGCCCGTGTGAACCTGTGTCTGCTGAGGTTCTCTCCACAGAACTCACTGTTGAAACACCACACACATTTGAGAGGAAAGCAAAATGCTGTGAAAATAAACCAACATTCCGTGCACTGGCTTCCTAACAAGTCCCAGAGTAAAAATATATTGCAGCAAACACTTGTTTAAACTCCACAGCCAGTTTTAGAGTACTCAGGAGGTTAATTTTTCACCCAGCAAGACTGTTAGGATTTCATCAACGAGCACTGCTGGCCCTAGTCTCACTGGTTTCAACGGGACAGGTGATGTAAACTGCAGGACACTCCTAAGACCCACTGCATCCAAGCTGTTTCAGCTCTCCTTTTAAATCTTGCATCATTTTCTGCTCCCAAGTTTTTCCTTCTCTGAAGGCTGAGCACCCCAAACAATAGCATAAAAAACCTGCAGAGTCCCTACACAACTTCTGTGCCCTCCCTTTGGCAACCACTATTCTAACCATTTCATCTCAGCAGCATGCTTGCATCCCCTGGAAGACTGACCAGGTCTACAGTTACAGCTCCCTCAGTACTTCTGTACAGATCCCATCTCCTCCACACAGACATTAAAACCCATTTTTTTTCTCCATCACAAGAGGGGTTTTATACAGCACACTCCCAGATGTCTGGCAGGCAGGTATGTTCCCTATTTGTGTTTTATCCCAAGGAGAATTACACTGCTGGCATGCCAAATTATAAAAGGCCTTGTTCTACAGCACTTAATGTAGTGGAGCTCTTCAAGATGACTTAGACCTGCCAAATTGGGCTGGGATTTTGTAAAGCACAGCAGGGTCTCATAAAATCAAAGTGCTTTTCATGAACTGTCATATTTAATTTCCAATTTGAGGATGGTGAATGTGCCAATTAAAAAGCTCTTATTCTCAACTGTGATGGTTGGTCTACACTCTCAGGAGGTAAAAAAAAAGAGGGAGGGACTATTATCTGCGACCTAAAATCCTAACAGCCCTCCACCCAAAATTTAACAGCACAAAACTTCATGAGCCATCCACCATCACCATAAAAGCTGTTCCAAGTCATGGCTTCGCTCTCCAAGGCAAACTGAACCGAGACCAGTCAAAACTGGTCACTGATTCACCTCCTCAGAGGCTTGCATTTACTTGCCTGTTGCAGAGCTTCTTGGGAAGATTGACATCAAGTATGAGAGACAAAGTGTTAACAAGCTGAGTTGCATAGCACAATGCAGCACTGATGGTATGAGCAGGGTTATTATGTTCTGTATCTAAAAGAAATGAAAACATCATGAAAAGTCTTACTTCAGATGAAGCCTCAGTGGGCGTGTTAATGTGCTCCTGAAGTCTACTCTGGAAAATGTCATTTGTAAGTATTGAGAACAGCGTGCATCCAGCAATCATTTACAGTGAAATCTGTCAGAAGTTGGTAGAAAATAGCAATTCTTGGAATTCCTGTTAAAATGGCACCATGTGAACCATGTCAAAACTGTGAATAATTAACTTGATCTCCCTACTACCACCACGCTGTGTCCCAGTGAGCATTCCCTGCAAAAGAGGATTTAATTGGATTAATCTCCATACTGCTATTTAGTTCTGACTTCAGTTTGTCTGGGTGACAACCAATGGACTGGGCTACTGCTCCCTGGTGCCTTCTGCTGGCATGCCAGACTGTAAGCTCTACAGCTTCCTGAGTATTCCAGATGCCCACCCACACCTTGTTCCTTACCTGGTCCTTGTGTAGTCTTCTTCTCCTCCACCCAATTGTAATAGGCTGAGTAGTCTCCATTATTAGGAAGAGTTATCCAAGGGCCTGTGATACTGATGCTGGTGTCCCCATTATGATCATCACACACCCATCTCCCAGAGAGATATGTGGTTCTCCTGGCTTCCGCAAGCTTGCTCACAGTGCTAGAGGTCATGGCATTGTCACTCTCAGAAGACACATCTGCAGGATCTCTGGAGCACCCAAAGAGGAACAGAGTGTTTTCAAAGAAGCTTTAAAACCACAATCGGAGATGCACTTGGAAGGCACATCACCAGATTTCAGAGAGAGGAAAAAAAATGCTCATAGAAACACTCCTGGCAAAACTCCTTACTCCCAAAGCTTCTTTCCTTTGTTCTGGGACTTAATTATCTCTACAGAAAATTCTACGTTGGACACACAGCTCACATCTCTCAGTGTGGAGGAGGTTAACACCTCCATATTCTTCTGTGTGGGACCTCTACTTTTCAGTCGGATGTTCTGTCTTAGAGAAACACCTCCCCCTTCCCATGGATGCTAAGGGAGCCAGAGTGTCTAGCTTAGACTTCCATGACTCACTTCTGGTGAGGGTGTGGGAGCGCTGGGAGTGACCCTGCTTCAGCAGGGGTTTGGACTAAATGATCCCCAGAGGTCCCTTCCAACCCCCACCAACCTGTGACTGTGTTTGCAGTTGAGCAAAACGAGTCCAAAAGGACAAGCCCTCTGTACTATGAATATCTCCACTGCTGGAGACAATCAAGGTCAAACTTGATTCCTGAGCAACCTGATCTCATTGGAGATACCCCTGCTCACTGCAGAGGGGGGTGGACAAGATGACCTTTGTGGGACCCTTCCAAACTGCTGCATTCCACGATTCTATGGTTCTACCTCGTGCTTGTCTTCACTTCTTCAATTGGAAATATGACTGAGGTGAGCTCCAGGATATGCATCCGACGCAGGCTGGCCAGATGCTCGTACTGGGTTTTCAAGTCATAGGTTTTTTTCTCTACCAAGTCTCCCAGCTTGCGGTTGTGCCTCTGGATCTTCTCTTTCTTCTCCTGATGCCGCTGAGCCCTGCGATAATGCTTCTGGTTCTCCTCTTTAATTCTCAGAAGCCCTTCTGCGTCTGTGGAAACAGCAGCAGATTTTAACCCTTGGAAATGGAGTTGTGAGGTGCTCCTGGAGTAAGCCTGAGAAAAGTATCATTAATATTCATAGCAAACAAGACAGCAGCTTGAAACAGAATGCCCTGCTAAACTGTTAGCTTTTTCCAGCTGCTCAGTGGTACCCCTTCTTAATCTTTTCTGAAGGCTCTCCAAAGAGACTGAAGTTGGCATTCATCTTTCCCTATCTTTTACCTCAGCTATTTTTGGATTTGGAGCATGTGTTGGTTTGAGGCTAATTAGAATATTTTAATGAAAAAAAATTGTATTATAGGCTATGGAAAGAAAACAATGGTGCTGTCTACTTCACTCGTAGGCTTGTTGAGATGTATAAGAACAAGAACACAAACATAGATAAGACACTCTCTCGGAGAGTCTCTGTCTCTCTAGGTTTTTGCCTTCTCCTCTCTGCCAAGTAACCTAACTAACCACTTCCCTTCTAACCCCCTGGCCAATCCTCCAAACTCATCTTGCATGTAAGCCAAACCCTGGGGTAAGGTAGAGGGGTGGGGAGAAGGTGGAAGGGTGGCTGGTAGCCCCTCCTGGGGACTCTGATTTCTGGGAGGTGAATTGTGTTTGTGTATTACCTTTAACTTGTATATTTCTGTAAATATTCCTGTATGTTGTGTATATCTCTGCTTGTTTATTGTGCTAAGCTGTAAACAGAGCTTCAGTCCTTAACTCTCAGCCAGCTGAGTGTAGTCTGGGGGATTTTACAGAGTGTGTGTGTGTGTGTGTGGGGGGGTAACCCCCAAACCATCACATTGCAGAAAAGCCAAGACTTCACCGTTTAATTAAACTCTGAGGTAATCATTGTGACAGAAATAGCTTTGACTGCGCACGTTTGCATGGTGTTGGCCAATAAAACATGCATTGCTTGCAGCCAAAATTCGAGTGCAGACAGCATCTTCGCTCACCATTTCTGGCACCGCTGCTGCTATTAACGTATGTTGTTCGGGCTTCGCGCTCACGTATGCGCTCTTAAAGCCCTCGGATCCCAACGGTGCAGACTTCTTGTCACCACAGGGGACACTGACTATCTCCCTTGCCAGTCACAACAGGAGAAAGGAGAGGATGCGCTGCAACTGCCTGAGTTTTACTTCATGCATCAGGCGCAGTGAGGCTTGGAAAATATCTTTGAAGAGCATCTGCTGAGTCTCCTACAAAGTAATTGACTGCAGTAATGCTTCGACAAACATATGATCTAAAGACAGTGAGTTAGCCACTCGTGTCTTTCAAAAGCATGAGGAAGACCTTATAGTAGCCTTCCAATATCTGAAGGGGGCCTACAGGAAGGCTGGGGAGGTCTTGCAATGACAGGACAAGGGGCAATGGGTTTGAACTGGCAGAGGGGAGATTGAAACTGGATGTTAGGAGGAAGTTCTTTCCAGTGAGGGTGGTGAGACACTGGCACAGGTAGCCCAGGGAGGTTGTGGCTGCTCCCTCCCTGGAGGTGTTCAAGGCCAGACTGGATGAGGCCTTGAGTGACCTGTACTAGTGGGAGGTGTCCCTGCCCATGGCAGGGGGTTGGAGCTAGATGATCCTTGAGGTCCCTTCCAACCTTACCCTTCTATGATTCTATAAACATCTGGCCAGGCCCTGGTCTGGCAAGATGGGAGCCCAGGACTGCTGGGACCCCTCATCAGCGTGTTCCTCCTCCTGCAGACACAGACTCACTTTTCCTGAATGTCAGGAATTCTGCCAAATCATCTAACTGACCTGCTGTGGTCCATGAGGCGTTTGGTATGATGGACCATCTGATACACAGGAGATGCAAAATCCCAAATTAAAGAAGATGAAAATAAATTCCCCCATAAAGGTAAGAAGTAAAAATCCTCAGGTTTATATAACAAGTGACCTCCTGTTAGAGGAACCACAGGGCAATCAACTTCTGAGACACCAGAATCCCTACGTGTCAGCTAGTAATCCTGCTTCCCTTAAGCATTCCTCTAACATCCACTGAAAAAAGTCAATTAATGCTTGCATTTATATTGCCAAACTCCCCCTTTGCATAAAGAGAAAGAGAGAGGAGTAAAATGTCCATCTGTTCCATTTTCACATTCACATTGCCCTTGAAATGCTACTTTTTCACAGACTGAACTCTCTTGTACAGGTCCAGCAGCAGTTACTTGAGAACACTGGACACATATTTCCTCTTTAGCAGTCCTAGTGCAGAAACTGCCCTTTCTTCTGGCATAGCACCTCTGCCTATGACCCAGTTTGAGAGGTGATTGAAATCTGTCCCCAGAAATACTTCAGGCCACCACTTATGTCCTACATGTCTGTGCTGCCTGATAAATGCAAGCACGGGCACAGCAGCCTCTGCACAAAGCTGTGCCAGATACCTGCTGCTGTTCTCCACAGACGAAAGGCAAACACACTGATTTTGCAATCTTATTTTAAGAAGCACCCATTATTGACTTATCAAATAAAGGCAACTCCAAAAGCAGGAATCCAATGTTCTAGAAGTTGTCCTTATTACAAAAAAAAAAACAAAACAAAGGATGCCATATCCAAGAGAACAGGAACAATCTATTTACAGTTTGTGAAGTGATCCAAGAGTGAACCAAGTTGGGTTCCTATCAACTGGCTGCCCGTGACAGGAATTCAGTTTGGGTCTATCTGCAAGAGCAGTTTTGGCTTAACTGAGCTAACAAACATGTCATGGGTTAAATCTAATCAAGTTCATAGCAAACCTAGCAAACTAAATCACAGGAAGTTCCACCTAGCTATAAGGAGAAACTTCACTTAGAGGGTGCCAGAGCCCTGGAGCAGGCCATCCAGAGAGGTTGTGGAGTCTCCTTCTCTGGAGTGATTCTAAACTCACCTGGACACGATACTGGGCAACCTGTTCTAGGTGACTCTACTTTTGCAGGGAGTTGGACTAAATGATCTCCAGAAGTCCCTTCCAATCCTTACCAGTGTGTGAATCAAAGAAGCTGAAAAAGCTGCAGATAATGTACTTCATATAGTAGGCAAAGAGAGGAACTCCACTCCTCAATTGGTCCTAACATTTCACCACACTCAGAACTGCATTTTGAGAAAAGGTGACTAAGGTCCTCATCTCCTTTCTTCACATGCTTAAGAGAAAAACTAGTCATCTCCTTCACAATAGCCATCTACCAACTGAGAAGCTTGCTTTTCTTCACAGTCCTCTTAAAACCAAACCTAACATCGATTTTCTCAGCTGTTCCTTGTGTTTTATTCTGAATATTCTCTTCCAGACTTCCTCCAATTTATTTATATTTTTAAGTTGCTCAGATTGGACATCAGACTTCCACCACCAATGCCAGGCACAGCAGGTTAATTCCTTCCATCTTAAATAAAATGCTTATATAACTCAGAATGAAGTCTGAACCTTTTTGGAGCCACATTACAGACCGATACCTTTTGCTTTATTTGCAGTGCTCCAGATATGCTCCTGTCAAACGTCACCACTACTGTCCACTTTGGGTCTAGATTGCTTCTCTTGCATAAACACCATCCACTTGACTTTGTCCTTTTCAGGCGGTGCAGTCTGTGTACCTGCATGATTCTGAATTTGATCCCACTCTCCACAGAATTCCTATCAGCACAGTTTGTGGCTTCCTCCACTCCACCTTCGATGCTACCATGCAAGCTACTATGGAAAATACCCAATATAACTGGGCCAGGAACTGGCTCCTGCTGGGCTCCATCTGTCTCACTTCCTCTGTTTGACAAGTATGGCCACCCTCTGAGCACAGCATTTCTTGCCTTTTGTGTCACCTCTACAGTGATTACAACCAGAACAAATGACCTTGCTTGCTGCTGACACAGTCTAGGATAGTGCCCAAAGGCAGGATGTGTTTCATCTTCTGCTTCATCCTCCACTACAGCACCTGATCCCCAGACCAGAGGTTGATTTGATATGGCCTGTTCTTAACAAAGTGATGCCTATTTTCAATTATCCTCTAGGTACCTGTGAAGTGGCTAGAGGTTTCCAATAAGATGACTGCATCACCAGTTTAAGGCTCTCCTTTCCTCCATCCTTTGAAAACAGACACTGCTTTCACTCTGTTTCCTGGGACCTGCTCTATCCCTCATGTGTTCTCCAATGCTCCACACACTCCTTCAGCTTGCTCCCTAAGGTGAATCTTCTAAAGCCTTGATGACATAACCAAAGTAGTATGTAGCTGGCTGTTTTCTTTCTCAGCCTGCAGTCCTCTCATGATGTAAAATTTAATCTGGTTAAGCAGCTGGCCACATTCTCTTTGTGCAAAGATGAAGCAAAAGCTCTGAACACTTCAGGCTTCTCTGCACTGTTATTTGCTCTCCTCTTAATTAAGACTCACTACTCCATCTTTTTCCTTATTATACATTTCTCATGGTTACCTTCCATCCTCCTTATTAATTGAAAATAATTCTGCATCTCAGTCTTTTTGATGCTCTGACAAGCTACAAAATTTGTGCTTTAGAAGTATTCTCAGGTATATGCCTCTGCTTCCGTGCTCTGTGGCACTCCTCTCAAATTTCAAGTCATAAAAAAATGTTCCTGATTCAATATGCTTCTAAATAGGCTTCCTATTTCTCCTTTGCATGTAGGTTGTAAAGAGTGATGCATGTTCTCTTCTGAAAAACGACCCTGCAAATCTCTCACGTGTCAAAATTTTAATAGCTTTCAAAACTGAAGCTGGTGAATGGTTGCAACTCACCAGCCTGTGCCATATTTGAAGTGGGACTACAGGAAAGCTGGAGAGGGACTTTGTAGAAAGGTACATAGTGACAGGATAAGGGGGAATGGTCTCAAACTGGAAGAAACTGGACTGAAACTAGGCATTAGGAAGAAATTTTTCCTCATGAGGATGGTGAGGCACTGGAACACTTTGCCCAGAGCATGTGTGGAGGCTCCAAACCTGGAAGCATTCAAAGACAGGGCCTCGAGTAACCTGGAAGTATCCCTGCCCGTGGTAGGGGTTTGGAAGTAGCAGGTCTTTAAAGTCCCTTCCAGCCCAAACCATTCTATGATTCTGTATTTCACTGACAATTGCTTAAACAGGATTTTAGGGTTTCTAGACAGGTATGGGTTAAAATTCATCGGTTACATAAAATTCTTAACAGATGCAGAGCTGTTTGCTCCTCTTTATCAAGAGGAAGCGATCAGAAACACTACACTGAATAAAGCTATCTCTGGGGACAAAGCCAGAGTCACAGGCTGCTAAGCATTTACTTTGAAAGCTGTTGCAAAACGATCTCCATCCAGCTGAATAATGTCTCTTGTTTGCTAATTAAAACCCAAGCATAAAACGGCTGAAATCCACTCACCGATTTGCCTTCAAGTGGATTTAAGGAGTGATGGTTCGGCAATTCACCACTTATAAAAACTAACAGTCACATTCAAGAAGGAGCAACTGATTTTTCACTCTAAGGCACAGTTTTCCACATCACAAAAGCACAAGGCATTACTCACATCTTGTCATTTCATCATTTTCTTTGCAAATGGTCTGTTTCAGCTGCTCAATCCTCATCTTGCAAGACATTATTTTCCATCTCTGAAAAAGAACATTCAGCAGCTCTAGGGCACAAACGACTTGAGGACCCATAGTGATGATTAACAACAAAGCCAGCAGCTTCAGTACAAAAGTAGCAGGATGTTCTTAACTGGATCAGACCAACAAATAAATATTTCATACACCGTTTCGTGCACAGAAGAATGCCACAACCAAGCTGAGAGCTTACTGTAAAGTCAATCAGAATAGTAAGTTATTGAACATATATCCAGGAAGAAATGAAAAATTGATGGTTTGGAGCACTCTGCTTGCAGAGCCAATTTCAGTTTTGCTTAGGATAGGCTTTTTTGGAAATGCAACACAATACCCTCCAGGTAAAGTGTAACTTTAAACTATGAGATCGAGGAATCTAGAGAGATTAAACACTGTGGGACATTTTGAACAACTCACCAGCTGATCAGTTATCTCTTTCCCTTCCATGGCCTTCAAAACACTGAAGGAAAAAAACAAACAAAAAACACATGATTGAAAGTTTTATGACCATCCAGAGTAGGTTTGTCTCCAGCAACAGTGTGCTAGAGAGACTGATTTCTTTTTCTAGGAGTTTTTGTAATTTATTTTCATTTAAGAAATACAACTTACTGGTTTTGGAATTCTCTCTGTTTGTTTTTAAGATGCATCAGCCTTTCTTTCTTGTCTGAAAACCTGGAAGAGATTAAATGTTTTAACTGATATTCTGCACAACACGATATTGTAAGTTGTCAGCAAAGAGAAAAATATTTGAAGCTTGTGGGAGTCTCTAAACATCAACTATCTGTCTCCATCTTGGGAAACAGTGTTTAAATGTATAAAACTCCTGCAGAATTCTAGAGCATGTGCCTTGCAGGAATTGCAACAGAACCATCAGCTTGTGGCACTGTCAAACTTGTAAGCAAATTTCTTGCTATTTGTAAAAGATGTATAGCTTAGCAATCACAGTATTTTGTGTGTTAATGACAAACATACAGTAGCCTAAAAACCTTCAGTCAGTGCAGAAATTAGCAGTACTGTCTCAGATAGCATAGTGAGTCTGAACTGTGTTATTTCACAAGCCACAGGAGGAAGAGTTAAGCTCACTCTAGCAGTGGGAAATGCAGCTTTGCATACACTAGGTGCTGCGTTTTCTCCCTTCTAACGTGGGGGTGTTTCACACTTCATTCATTAATGAGTCCAAATAGGACAGCACCCTCTCAAGACCTTTACATGACATCCAAATCCATTTTGTATTAGTAACAGCAATAAGTTGCATCATCTTCTACTTGTTTCTGCTAGGCACTTGTAGCTATGACAAGTCCACCACTAAAATGTCTGAGCTCAGCTTCAATAGATGTCTGATATAGGAACTGCAAAGAACTGATCAGTAATGAATCTTTTTTAGGATTCATCATCCTTATTTTTACTTTTTGATTACGCAGCAGCCATGCTCCTGTTCCCCTCTACATTCCACAATGTATTGGGAAATGGAGGTATTTAGAGGATGCAGGGATGTGCTGCTAAGGGGCAAGGTTTAGACAATGGTAGTTAAACAGTGGTTGGGCTCAGTGATCTTAAAGGTCTTTTCCAACCAAAGTGATTCTATGAAATACAGTTAAAATTGCATATGAATGATGTGTATTGAGAAGTTACAGTGAACCACCAGGTGACAAACACTAAAAGAGAGAGCCAAGAGATTTAGATGGCATAAAAAAAAATAGCAAATGTGCTTTGTCTTCTGCCAGTACCTGGCTTTCCAACATTCCTTTGTGCGTGCCACATTACAGAATTATCTCAATCCACACCTCAGAAGTGCACGTACAGAAAACCAATTTGTTAATTTCCCTCTGGATGAAGTAGAATTTACAATTTCATCTTAACAGAGGTCTCACATTTCACACAAAACCCACCAAGTCCCTTATTTTAGGGATATCTAAGCTTTATTTAGCAAGAATTAAACAGTAAGCCTGTAGGATGTCATCTTCTGCCTCTCTCTCTGCTCAAGTCTGTGGGTTTGATTCCAAGTAGAACTTTAAAACGCTTCATTTCTTTCTTGCAGTGCAGAAATCCAAAAGCTTGGTGACTAACTTGGGGTTCAGAAAGTGAGTAACCACCCTTCCAGATGACACTAGCATTAAAAGCAACAACAAAACTACTAGTTGCCGTCTTTGTAGTCATCTAAATATATCTGTTTTCCTTCCAAAACAAGCCAGAAGCAACTGTGGGTGCTTGGCACAGAAGCCACGCGTGAGCCAGAGGAATGTGGTACAACTGGAGTCTGACTGCTCGAGCCAACATGTTCATTGTTTCTGTGTCTCCTCACCCCAGCAGTCATCATGGAAATCACCCAAGTGCACCGCACTAGACTCCTGTTTACCAAGGTAGTGTGCACCTACTGTACCCCTGACCTTTGGCTGCAGCCAAAAATAACCCGGCCCGGAGACGCCCCACTCGGCTGTGGCACCGGCAGAGAGAGACATGGCAGTTGGGCAATTCTTCTTTTCAGAGCTGGATTAATGGGCACAGAGTCTGACTAAACACAATTACCCAAATCATGTCCGCTGCATCAGCAAGAAAGTTGAATGATCTGTCAAGAATCTGGGACTAAATTAAGTTCCCACTGGGGAGGGAGGATAGAAATATTTGTGAAAGCCTGCAAGGAATTACAGCTCACCACGCACTTCAGCAACCATGTCAAACAGCTCCTGCAAACTCCTTTGGCAAGTTTCTCCTAAGCAAACACTTCCATTTCTTTACATAGCCTTAATTTTAATTGCATTGCATCATGTAACCATTTTATCTCTCCCTCTCTCTCTCTCTATATATATATATACACATATATATCTATATATATACAGCCTTTCAATCTAGCAAAACCAGAAAACTTCAGATAAACTATGATAGAATTATAGAATGGTAAGATTAGAAAGGACCTCAAGGATCATCCAGTTCCAACCCCCTGCCATAGGCAGGGACACCCCTCACTAGTACAGGTCACTCCAACAGGTTTCTCCAACCTGGCCTTGAACACCTCCAGGGAGGGAGCAGCCACAACCTCCCTGGGCAACCTGTGCCAGTGTCTCACCACCCTCACTGCAAACAACTTCTTCCTAACATCCAGTCTAAATCTCCCCTCTGCCAGTTTAAACCCATTGACCCTTGTCCAGTCATTACAAGGCCTTGTCCCTCCACAGCCTTCCTGTAGCCCCCTTCAGATACTGGAAGGCTACTCTAAGGTCTCCTGGAAGCCTTCTCTTCTCCATGCTGCAGAGCCCCAACTCTCTCAGCCTGTCCTCACAGCAGAACTGCTGCAGGCCTCTGATCATCTTCGTAGCCTCCTCTGGACCCGCTCCAACAGTTCCATGTCCTTCCTGTGCTGGGGGCTTCAGAACAGCACACAGGACTCTAGATGGGGTCTGACAAGAGCAGAGTGAAGGGGAAGAATCGCCTCCCTTGCCCTGCTGGCCACACTGCTATTGCTGCAGCCCAGGACTCGGTTGCTGTCTGGGCTGTGTGCGCACACTGCAGGCTCATGTTGAGCTTTTCATTAACCCAGAACTCTCAGAAAATGTAAACTGAGAGGAGAGCACTCAACAACTCGAATTCTCCATTAAATGTTTTTCTTTCCTCAAGTCTTACATGGAGGTTTTTTTTTTAATATATAGAGTTATCTGGCTAATTTCCAGATGTTCATCATTTCCACTTTCATAATTCGAGAAGTAACCAGAAAAGGATGACTTCCTAATCCATAGGAATTGATTAATGCTGAAGGAGTTGAGGACTGCTACAGGTGCATTCACTATAGAATCGTAGAATCTTTTAGGTTGGACCTCAAAGATCATCTAGTTGCAACCCACTGCCATAGGCAGGGACACCTCCCACTAGAACAGGTTGCTCAAGGCCTCATCTAACCTAGCCTTGAACCTAGCATCCACAACCTCCCTGGACAACCTGTTTCAGTGTTTTCACCATTAGTGCACTTATTCACTATAAATAAAACTCTGTTGCTGCAAAAAAGTCACTACTCCTCATTGTAACCCACAGTTTAGAGAAGTCAGACAGATTTAGGTATCACAATCATTAATTTCCCTTTACTCTGCTCTTGAAACCCACATCTGGAACACTGCATCCAGTTCTGGTGCCCCTCTTGTAAGAAGGACATGGAACTGTTGGAGTGAGTCCAGAGGAGGACCACAAAGACAATCCATGAGCTGGCCCACCTCTGCTATGAGGATAGGCTGAGAGAGTTGGGGTTGTTCAGCCTAGAGAAGACTTCCAGGGCACCTTACAGCTGCCTTCCAATACCCAAAGGCAGCCTACAGGAAGGCTAAAGAGGGACTTTTAATACAGGTGTCAACCAATAGGACAAAGGGGAAGAGTTCTAAGGTGAGATTAAGTTTAGGTTAGATCTTGGAAAGATGTTCTTCAGTACAAGAGTGGTGAGACTCTGGAACAGGTTGCCCAGAGATTGTGGATGTCCCTTCCCTGGAGGCCAGGTTGGATGAGGCCTTGAGCATTGAAGTCTAGTTGAGAGGCATCCCTGTCTATGGCAGGGAAGTTGGAGGAGATGATCTCTAGGGTCCCTTCCCATCTAAGCCATTCTGTGATGATATTGTCTTTGGCTTTTGCACTCTGCAGACACAAAGCAAAGCGATTCAGCACTTCTGGAAAACACACTCTGAGAATTTATGCATATGACAGGCTGGAGTATACTCCTGGGAGCAAGAAATCCTCCAAGATTAAACCAGCACCAAGATGCCAGTTTAGCCTTTGAATACACAACACATTACTAACGAAAAGAAGAACGCCAGTGATTATTTTACTGGAGGACTTCCGGACAACTCATCCTTAATTGTAGCCATACCTCAATGATTAATCTTAACAGCTCCTCAATCTCTCCCCCTCAGAGATACAGGGTGTGATTTTTATTTTTTTCCCCCAGACATATGAACAATTTCCATGTTACTGTAGCTTTTATTAAAAACCAGCACAACAGCCTAGTGGAAAGAAAACAGAAATAATTCTCCCTGTTAAAACCTGAAATCATCTATCTTCCTACGAGAAAAACCCACCAGAGAAGTCTAAAAATAAACCAGCACAGGACACCAGGCATAAAGTTCCCTTTTCTTCTCACAACAAGGAAACACAATCCTTTCTCCAGTCTGCAACACTTACAAAAGACAAATGGGAGGCCTGAGTGACCCCAGACATTTCCACCTTCTGCATTTCTCATGCCACACCTAGAACTGAGTCACGCAGAAAAGCCCTTGGCATGACCCTGTCAGCCTCATCCAGCACCAGCCATAAGGCTGAGCTAAAATTAACCCAGGTACTACTAGAAGGCATAAAATAAACAAATAAATGATGGCAGTAAACATGACTTGAAATCCAGCACCTGTCCCTACATGACTTGGCCATGGTGTGTGGTCAGTGCTGAAGAAGTTACTCCCTCTGTGCTCACACAGCAAGAAATTCAGACACCTACCTGCTGCTTGGAAAAGGAAACAAAGAAAAGTGACCTCTGAAGTGACAGGTGGTTCTGCCCCTCCCTCCCCCATTCTAATTCCAAGTATTAATTATAGAATACAGACAAAATATTTCAAGAACAGTTTTTAAAAGAATTCCATTATCTTCTGAAGAACAAGAAGCAAACCCAAGCTTAATGGGGCTTTGTCCCTAGACTGAGTGTTCCTGCTGCCATCAAGCATTCTGACGTTACACATGTGTTATTCCTCTGTGTTATATGCAGCTCCTTTAATTTATTAGGGCAAAGTTGCTGTTTTCAATTAATCACAATACTGCTTGGGAAAAGTTTGAGCAGCAGGAATGTGAAGGAATTGACCATAGATGGAGGCCCACCAGAATGGGGACTCTAGGAGAACAGAACAGCAGTGATACTCACAGGTAGAAGCATTGTGCCCAGAGAGGATTGAAAAAATAAAACAGAGAAATGAAGGAGAGTTGCTTCCTGCAGTTAAGAAACAGTGTAAATATAGAGAGTTAATACACACAGAAAAAAGGACAGCCCAAGCATCTTACAAGGATGCAGTGAAAACTGTCAGATGGAAAAGCGGAGTTTGTCTCACAAGGGAAGATGCAACAAAGATAAAAGGTTTTTCCAACAAGCTGTCGCTTCTGGTACCTTAGCTAAAGCTGCTTCTACACGGTTTTCATTCTTCTGATGGGTTAAAAATAAATAAATAAATTTTAAAAATCACTGGAATAGGCTCCCCAGGGAGATCACAAAAATCATAGAATGCCAGATTGGAAGAGACCCCAAGGATCACCTGGTTCANGGAAAAGCGGAGTTTGTCTCACAAGGGAAGATGCAACAAAGATAAAAGGTTTTTCCAACAAGCTGTCGCTTCTGGTACCTTAGCTAAAGCTGCTTCTACACGGTTTTCATTCTTCTGATGGGTTAAAAATAAATAAATAAATTTTAAAAATCACTGGAATAGGCTCCCCAGGGAGATCACAAAAATCATAGAATGCCAGATTGGAAGAGACCCCAAGGATCACCTGGTTCAATCTTTCTAGGTAATAGTATAGTATAAATGAGAGAGCCCAACACCTTGTCAGTCTTAAAATTGACCTATGGTGGGGGGTCCACTACTTCCCCTGGAAGGTGATTACAATGTCTAATTGTTTTCACTGTGAAAAACATCTTTCAGATGCCAACTGGAATCTCACCATGAGTAAGTTGTACCCACTACCCCTTATCTTTTCCATGTGCCTCCTTGTGAAAAGGGAGGCTCCATCATCCTTCTAGCCACCCTTAACACACTAGTACACAGCAATAAGTTCTCCTCTGAGCCCAAGGCTGAACAAACTCAGTTCTCTCAGCCTCTCCTCATATGTCAGGCTGTTGAAATTCCATGCCTGAAGGTGTTCTGAAGATGCAGAGAAGTGGTTGAAGGGGATTTTTTAGCACCAGATTTGGTAGAGCTAGATAATGGTTAGACTTGATCTTAAAAGGTCTTTCCTAACACAATTCTATGAATCTGTGAAACTTCTTAAGCATTAGTTAATACAGGATGACAGCTGTTCCACTGTAACAAAGGTTGCAATTGAATTCCTGTAATTAAGCCTGATCTTCAACTGAAATCCTAAGGCTACAAAAAATAGCAGGAAAAAACGCACACAACTTTCATGAAAAAAAACACCTCTAAACCAGTTTCCCATGAAAGCTGCAGATAACTCTTAGCAGTCTCACACAGACACAAGTTTTTCATCTATTTTAGGCAAACTAAATACAGTTTCTAATTCCATGACACAGTTTTTCATGTTTAAAAAAAAAAGGGAGAAAACTCATCCAGTAACAGACTAAGGTCTCAATTTTGTGAGCTAACTGATGCTGGCTGACGCTCTGCACCCACTCTCACAAAAGAGAGACACTGCTGTCCCCCTGGTTCTTCTTCTGTTTGGCAGATGGATATGAAGACCCTTTGGTGAGGACCCTGCCACAAGCTGTTCACCCAAAATAGCTCAAAAAACCATTCCCAACAGCTGCTAACAAAGTTACATATGAAGGACCAAGAACAGAGCATCAGCCAAAAATCAGAGCTATTCTGGAGATAGTGCTGAGCAGATATTTTAAGAATCTAGGATGGATGTGCTGTGAACAGCAGCTCAGGAGGGGTGATCTGCACGTAATGACAACATGTGCATACTGATGTACCGTTCATTTAGCTGCCCTCCCATAGAGCCAAGGCTTGCCAAGCAGGAGCAGAAAGATGCCTGCTTAACTTAAGAGTATTTCCTGGGATACTCAGTGATGATGATGAGGGCTATCCAAAGCAGGGAGAAGCTGGAACTAGCTGATATTTGAGGTCACTTCCAACCCAAACTATTGAATGATAGAGAAGAACATGTAAAAAAGTGCCACTGTCTTGGCACACCTTCCTAATTTCAATGATTTTAAAGATAAGTTTAATGCATGGTGCTGAAAATAGACATGCATCAAGTGTGCGTCGTTTTTATCATGAATTAGAGCTCCTGTCGACCACATCAACACGGGCACAGCTAGGCTTGACTAAGTGAAAGATGGCGTGCTGTATTTATTACTATTAATGATCATCACTATCACCATCATCGACCAGTGTGGGGCAGCGCCCCTCCAGAAGGGAGCCCCGCGGTGGGCTCAGCAGCGACAGGACCGTCCCCCGACACAGACTCCCAGACCCCTGACCCCGCGCCCCGGGGCAGCGGCGGCAAAGCGGGGAAGGGGGACAAACCGCACACCGCCATCCCCCCAACACTCCCGGCCCAGAGAGGAGCGGGGGAGGGGCTGCCCAGCGACCGCGGGTTGGGCCGGCTCTTCCGGCGACTAAGGCAGGGGATGGAGTGTGTCCCGTTCCCATCCTCCCTGCGTCCCCCTCAGGGCCGCTGTTACCTCTCGGAATCGCGACCGTCGAAGAAGACGAAGTCGCCGCTCTGCACGCACTTAGCGCAGGTAAGG
>VWYK01014450.1:223-40185 GCA_013399775.1 Semnornis frantzii | reverse complement strand
AGAAAGAAAGAAAGAACATACATCTCTTCTTAAACTTAATTCCCTGTTGTTCTCTGATTTTGTAGCCTTGCTGGTCACCCATTCTGAATACAAAAACTTCCACGGTACAAATAAGTGACCAGAAAATATAAATGTGGATAGTTTGCATCAAAGGGGAAACCACTGATCAAAACAAAACAAAACCCAACAACAACAGGAAAAAATATAAAGTCACATCTAGAAAGGCAAATTACCTTGTACAATCAACCATGTCATACAGTGGGGTGCACTGGATATAATTTTCAAGGACAGTTGAAGTGACTTTCTTTGGAGTTTAGATTTAAGCTTTCCTGAAAATGTTTATCCTTCTCAGGTTCAAACTGAAACCTCAAAATTATTAAGGACCCTTTTGGCCACCCAACACTGCCCATTGGATTTAACACAGCAGTCTTTGCCTCTAACAAGGTTTTGATGGTTCCTGGTCCTTATACATGTAGAGACAAACCCCACCGTCTTTGCTAATCAGAAGTATTACTCATCTTCCTCAGTGGGTTCAGAACCTGTGGAGCGAGACAAACTGAACACATTCTCAGCATCAACAATAGCTATTATCAGCCTATCTGCAAAGCATCTCAGGCTGAGTGTCACAAAACTATCAGTCACTTCCTCTCTGAGGAAGATCAGAAGCTGGAGAAACGCTTAGATAAAAAAGAAAAAGGTGGAGAAGGCATTAAGCTGTTTTCTATTTCAATGACAAAGATCTTTTCCTGTCTTCTCAAACAGTCAGAAAATTACTTTATAAATGATGCAGAAAAAAAGCAACACCACAAACCTCATTTCCAACACGCTTTTAAAAATGCCCAGTGCAAAAGTAGAGCTGAAGCTGATCTATAGTTGGATGAGTCAGTACCTGAGGCTCTCCCCCTGTCAGTATTTTCAGATGGCTGGTGACCCTCTTGGATTTCTTGCTGATAGAGTGGATATTCAGCCGGGAAAACTTTCCTTTAAGGGTTTCGTCATCGTCGTTCCTCTTATACTTCAGCACTGCAGACAGAGAGTATTATGGCACTAACAATCTGTATTCACAGGGCTGTTCACAGGAATGGACACACCAATAGGAAACCATTTGAGAGCAGAGGCTTTGATGTCACTTGCTACAATCTTGTGTGAAAATGCCTCAGATGATGAAAACTGTTGTCAGTGTTAGCCTCGGGAGGAGTCAAGTTAGGCAAGCCTGTGAGAAATACTGCTATTGCTGCATCTTAATTATTATCCCTGTTCAGAACTGCAGCATGGACAATGAACAGGGATCTAACATGGCTTCTTTCATCATTTTCACATTTCTGCAGTTATCACTCAGATAGCACAGCTGGCTGAGGACAAGTGACATTAAGACATCTGTCGCCCTCTTGACATCCAGTGTATTACACAACTTGGGTAGCACCACCCAACACTGCTTAAGTGATGTGACTGGAGTTGAAACCTGTCTTGCAATTGCCAGCCCTTCTACAAAGGTAGAAGAACTTACTGTGCCTTTTTCTTACCTAAATCTTTCCTCCTTTTAAGTTCATTGATGTTCACATTAATGTTCTTCATAGCAAAAAGGGCATCTTGTAGCACCTTGTGGTCAGGGTGAGAAGCAGGAGTTGAGTTCAAGAGTTCACAAAGTAGCAAGGGGTATTTCATCACCCGCTGGACTGGTTTGATCATCAGGGATCCCATGTCCATTAGATTTGGCTTTCCTCTACGATTTATATCAAACAGAAACAAAAACAACATCACATAAGGAGAAACTCCTTGAAGACAAAAACTTATTATTTTGGTCTAAGCATTGAAGCCACTGCCTTTTATGTCCTTCACTTGAGCTTTCAACTACAGAAAATATCAAAATTAGAGCAGTGCTTTGCACTGAGTCATAGAAGTGCAATTACTGCTTAAGTCAAAAAATAAAATACATCTGTCATGGAACAGGAGCTGTTGTAAATGAAACCCTCCTCTCACCCCCTTGGTGAGAAATGCACACCAGGACTGAGCCTTCTGTATCTGCAGCAACATACCAGATTATTGCTTAGACATAACCTCTGAAACTATCCCAGAGTCTGAGGGTGCCTCTGGTCCAACTTACACACCACAGAATGCAAGAAGGGAGATCACAGAATCATAGAATGGTAAGGAGATATAAGTGGAAGAACAAATAACAGGAAGTTTGATAAATGTGTGTGAGCAGGACACATCCTGCTGTGGCCCCTCAGGCTTCAAATTGCCACACTGCTCTGATGCAGGTAGCCCATTCAAGCTGCTGCATCCCTTCTCACAACATCTCTCAACTCACCACAGTGACCCTTAATCTTTACTGTCTTTTACCTGTGTTTTTATTTTGCTGGCTGCCAGTAGGTTCTTTCTAATGATGCCTCTGGTACTCTGAGGGTACCAGATCTAGTCTGGGAAAATGCTGAACACACAAGGTGTTCACCCAGACTTGATCCAACCTGCTGGAACTCACCTTCCACAAAGCTAAAGCAAACAGCTGCTTATGGTGGCAGAAGGCTGAGGGTGGGAAAGACACAACTTCCAGCAGAACACAGAGATGCTCTGCAGCTCTAGGCTTCAATTCTTACTGACTTGGCAGAGACAGCAGAGCAGCTTCTCCAGGCACTCAAGTACCTGAGGCCATCAAGGCCACCTGAGCTCTCAGCTCCCCACGCAGTGGCAATAACCATCCAGCTCCAACCCCATGCTGGACAAAAGGGCTTTGCTCACACTTTCTAGGATTAAAAGGGAGAGAGGCCGTGCAGCTTGCAGGCCACCACAGCAGCCTAAGAAGAAACAGGGAAGGGCAGGACTGAGCCATATGTGCCTTCATTGCCTTCCACGTGGCTGGGGGGAGGTCTCCTCACTGTAGGTAACACAAGGTGGCCAAGGCCAGCAACTACTGAGGTTCCAGCGGCAGGGCAGACATGTCTGTGCTCTCTCCTCATTACACCATGCTCCTCAACAAACCAGACAATGTTCTACCACTGCTGCTGCCATGAACTACCTGTGACTCACAGACCTCCTCCTTTGTGTGAGCTGTTGGTAAGAGCACGAAGGGCACTGAAGCAGACCAAGCTTTCTACTTCCAAGCCCAAAAAGGCTTCTTTGGAGGGGAAAAGATTGTTTGACATTATTATCTATGCATGACTTAATGCTAGGCAAAAGATTTCTGCACGTGGAAAGATGGAATAACACAATGCAAAAGTACAAAACCAGGGGAACAGCCACTTGGTTTTGCAGGCTGACATCTATTGTTTTATGCTGCAGAAAAAGTAAAAGAAAAAAAAAAGCTTTCATTCCCACTTTTAGATGTATAAAAAGTACAAGAGCAAATCCCTGCTGCTGACTAATTAACTAACAATTTGAATGCCTTTGAGAAGAGACATCTGCATATTTAAACCATCTCCCTCACACAGGCATTATCTGTAAAAAAAGTTATGCACGAAAAAAAATTAACAGTAGTTGCCTTTTAAGGCTTCTTGATGTCCCCAAACCTTCTCATCATTTCAATCCCCCTCATTTCCCCTGTATCCAACATTAAGTATAGAGAGCTGTTTTCCCTTCTTTCAGCTGCTGGCAGCAATAATGAGAAAGAAAAAAAAAATCTTAAATTGTTATTGTTTTCTCTGAAAAGCCCCATGAATGCAAATCTATAAAAGCTGCCTCATGAATGGAAAAATCTTCAAGTGTCTTCTCTTTATGTAGTTGCACTTTGGACAGCTGCCCAAGTGATAAACAGCCTCTGTTCGCCTATCTGCATGACACAGTCTTGCAATATGGTTTGAGAGATAGTAGGTTTGTTATGAGATAATGACTCCCTGGGGCACTAAATGCCACGAAGTTCAACTCATCTAATTCTCCCCAGAAAGATTAGCTGATGATAGCCACTCTCCCTGGACGAGTCCCATTTGCAGTGTGCTCTGTTAGGACGCACCCAGCCGCTGGGCAGGACACGGCCTCGCTGCGACCAAAGAGTAACGGCTTGTGACATCCATTGTGCAGGAAATTAAGTTGCTAATTCATTTGTGATGCTACTTCAGCCTTGCCCCTGCCTCAGTGTTATTGTGAGTTAGCAAGTATTCTGGGTCAGATGCAGCTGCACTAATCTTATCTCAGATAGTTTCCGTAGCTCCGCAGTGCATACAGCAGGCTGACGACAGTGAGCTTCACAGCATACCTGGCCTCCCTCCCCCTGCAGAAATGTCACAAACGTAGAAAAACGTAGGAAAATTCCCACAAGAACACATGGTGGTGAGCTATGCAAAGAGAGGTGATTCAGGATTTAGTTCCTTTGGCTCTCATTACCCAGCACCGAGGTCCAGTGGCACACATTTATCAGCGCAGCACAGCAGGGCTGAGGCCAGTGTCTTACTCAGCTTGGCAGTTTTGAAATGGTGTGCAGGCATCACAGGCTGCAGCACGACTTCAGGGGCTCAGGCTCCATGGTTTACTGTGCCTGCGTTCATTTTAGTACAAGACATGTAGGGCAAATAATTCACTGTGCCACAAGACTCTCATGCAAACCCGGGGAATTCACTGAGGCTGCACAGTTGTTAAGCCAAGCAGAATTTCACCTATCGAGCTGCTAGCAAAGGGCAGCACTGTCTGGTATTTATGTAATTGTTTTCTTGATCATGCTTGAATGAAAAGCAATCTGGGAGCAGCAACATCAGGAACCATTTGGGGTGAGTTAACTCTCTATTTTCCAGTTCGACATTAACCAGATACTTGGGTGTGGTGCTGCCCAGGGGCTGCTGAGACTCTGCAGTCTCTAAGCTGAGTTGCAGGTGATGGCGTTTCCGAAGTGTCCTGCTGGTCAGTGAGGAATGTGCATGGCACCTTGAAAGGTAGCCAAGCTCCGGGAGGGTCTGGCAGCTAACCCTGAGTCACCGCACTCCACGCAGCTTTATAAGAGCCAGTTCAAACCCAGAAAAGGAGCTGTATCCCCTACTGGAAACTGAAGGAGAGAACTAAGCATTCATTTCTGACAGGGCTATGCAAAGCAGAGCAGCCAGGCTTGTGCTCTTTCTATAGGTACTGCTGTCACACATGATCTTAGTGTGACTCTGAATATTCTGTTCCTCTTGGAGCCCCACTCCCTGGGAGACAGAAGTAGTCAAGAATGCCCCTTATCAGAATATTATGCAGAAAAACTATTTCCTATCATAGATTAAAGCCTGAAAACCCCAAATGTAGAATTTCAATGTGCAAATCCTTCAAAGTGTTTTACATTGATCTTATTTATGATGTGAGATTGACTGACTGATTGACAAATTCTCTGACTTTACGGGTCTTCCTCTCCTATTAATATAGAGCACCTCTCTTCTCTCTTAACATTTCTGTCAGAGGTTGTACTAATTTTCTTCAGTTCAGCTTCCTCTGACCTCTCTCTGCAGGTAGCTTCAGGAGATGCTGCATTTCAATAACCCAAACCTGCTGGATGTCCAGAAACTGCAGCTGTGATAAACTCTGCTTTACAGCTTTTCAAAGACATCACATTTGGCACAGAAGTCCCGTAACCGTGAGTTATTGGTGGCTGGGTGAGTAGTCTGGCCAAGTGCTGAAACAAGCTTGTTCTTTTCTGATTTTCTTCAAGTCACTGTCAGAAGGAAGATCCTAAGCTGGATTTCCTGTACAGGGCTACCAGAGGAGTCATCGCCTTAGAAATAGCTTTGCCTGTGAACCTAACACGTAATGACCTACAGAGTGCTATGCAAAAGGATTTCAGAGTGTCTGGATTTCAAAGACTGACACTGCGTTGTTGACAAGTACTCTGGCAGACCCTGAGGTCTGAGCTCTTCGAGCACTTTTGTAAGAGGCAATAATAAAGGGCTCTGAAGGAACTGGCAACGAAATTAAGCAGCTTCACAAGTGACAAGTTTTGAAAGATACTGCAAAGCTAGTGCAGTCGTAATTAGCAAAATACAAAGCCTTACAGAAATTAAAACTGGGTCTTTATCACATGCATCCTGGAAAAATCTATGGGTTATACCAACACAGAAGGCTTGTGTTCTTAACATTTCCAGTTTTAAGCATACTGAAGACAAATTAAAGATATTTAAAAGGTGATTTTACAGGTAAGAAAGGCATAATACTTACTCTTCCTCATATATCTTTCTGCAAAAGAGAAGAAAACAAAACATGTATTAGATTCCTCCTAAAAGGATTTACACAGAGCAGAGGCCAGATTCTCAGATACACTTCAGTGACACAGAGCAGCTGTAACTGGACAGTTAACTGAAGTTTATAGCTGCTATGTTTCAGCAGAACTGCACAAAACAGCCAGAGGGTACCTGTGAATCTGGCCCTATGTCTTTTTGAAAGGACAGCCTCAAATATGAAAGGATTGTCAGAAACCTGAGTTTGGCTATAAGACCCAGGTTTGCCCTAGCACTATTAGAGAAGGAAGTTTGGGTCCCTGGGCTAACAACAGTAGCATCAAATTCTTAATACAAAAAGTAAAATTAAACATGTCCTTCTTACACCTTGCCTGCATTCCTGTCTATTCTCTTTATGAATTCATACATTTTAGGCTTTTAGGATATAGAATCATTGAAGCTATTGAGTTTTTTGTAGGCTACACATCAAGTGAAAGCTCTTCAAAATAGGATAGTGTTGAAAGATACACTGAAAGCAGAAGGGGCACAGAATTGTAGCTTGTAAACAGAAACAAGCACATAGAGCATTTTCCTTACGGTATGAATTCAGTCAAATGCAAGAGATCCAAATTGTCACTCCATCTGTGATTAGGCTTTCCTGAGATCACATCATTAGCCACTGCTTTTTGAACTGTCTCTGTCCTTATCTCCTTGCCCACCAGTCTCTAACTGAGCATCTGGAAGCTGATGCTTTCATTACTTCTGCTCTGTCAGCACTTTGCATGCTTATGGCATCCCTCTGCCCCTGCAATAGTTGACCAAGCTACTTCAGGCTGAAAGCAGAGCAGGTAGTTGCCAGCATCCTTTCATTTTTACCAGCTGCACATCTTTGGCTAAGCTGGCAAACAGCATCCCTGTTTTGCATAATCGCTGCTGAAACACAGGACTCTACAGAATTTGGATTTGCACATCTCTCCAAGGCAGACACCTACATTTGGAGATGGAATTTCTCCTCTTCACTCAACAGAAGGAACAGGAATTTCACCATGGCTAATTAAATCTGATTTATATGTACAGATGCACAGAGTGCCACTCTCAAACTGCTCCTGATACAGAAGTTGTTCTTCACATGGCAGATATTCCTTGGACGAGGAAGAGAAGCTCTAGTAATGTTAGGCCATTTAAAATTCTATTTTAATGGAACAATATTATTTCCAAGGAAAGAATAAAATTCATGTTTAAGAAGTAAATATTCTTCAAGAATAGCTGTCACCGGCCTCCGTATTTATTATGTCTCACAATGGCAAACAACCTATAACTTCTTTGGTGAAAATGATGCATAATTTTCTTCTTGGTAGTAAGGGGTTTAGGTGACCACAACTCTGCATTTAAGTGTGAACTTTCAAGTCTTAACATCTGAATTGGCTGCAATCTTTAGGCACTGGGAAAAACACAACACAGTATGCATGCACCAGTGCTTTCTCACTGGTTCTTGTTTAAAGGCTAATCAGGAAAGAACAAGACAAAACAAGGCTTCATTGTGTGCAAAGCTTTGTCACTTCCTGCTAGCAAAGGCTACAGTGGCTCAGCACAAAATATCCTTTCTCTACACAAATCACAGCTGTGATGCTGGAACAGGAGCTCTCTTGCTGGCTCTGAAATTCAAGTGGCAGCGTCCACCCCAGCATGTCCATGGACGCCATCCTTTATTTCCTTCCATGTCCCCTTGCCTCAGCAACAGGGATGAGTGAACATCAGTGGCAGCTGCTCTTAATTAGCCAGAAAAGAGTATTGTAGGCATCAGCAACTATAAAAAACCCTTAGGGGAGATACCTGGCCATCCTTTAACCCAAAAGCCTCAGTCTTTTTCTTTTAACTTCCAGGGTAGCTAAAACCTAAGTAGCTTGCACATATACTATGTTATGTATTTAATAACTGCACATGTTGCACAAAATAAGCTTTATTTTCAACATACCTCTCCTCAAAGTGAATATCTCTCTTTCAATGTTGTTAATGTTTTCCTTCACCACTCTTTCACCTTGGTGTACTTCCCATCTCCTAAGTCTCAACACAGACTGCAGACTAATCACTAACTGGGGTGTTGTTGGAATATCTGAAGATCTGTTGCTGATGTGCACTCCATGATAGCTGTACGTCTGTCTCCCCAACAAGAATCTGGTACAGGCTTTTCCTGGGCCTAGACCTCTGGCCTAAAGACTATGGTACATTCTCTCCTGACAGCTCTGTGTGATGCTTTGGGGAAAGGGAGGGGCCAAGGGCCTTTCTAGGTGAGAAAAGAAGCACTCTCCATGGAATGGATGAGCTGGTCTCTGTGACTGGCTGCAGGAGGAAGCAGAGTTGGAGGAAAGATGGATCCATTATTCTGTAGCATTCCCAGTTCTCAATACATTTCCCCGAGGGACTGGTACAGAAAGCAATGGCTTGAAGCACCTTCCACTGGTGGGACCTGGCAGCTTGCTCCAATGCTGATCGTTCTTAAATACCTCCTCAGAGTGGCACCACAGAGCCACTGCAGATCCCTGGGCCCTTGAGACAGGAGCCAAACACCAGTGCATGTGAATAGCTCCATTACAGGCTATTGTAATTCAAGCAGTCAGTTGCTGAAGAGAGGGCAGTGAGTTTCCTGGGAGCTGGGCAAGGTGTTTGCAATAGCCCAGGATATGATGCAGCACTTTCTTTGCCAGTGTGGGGCACTGAAGCTAAGGGAAGAGCAACCTTGCTTGCACTATTTTTGGCCATCTTAGAGAGAAAGAAATCTAATCATGGCCCCTGGCTTGTCATCTTTTCATGAAAGCAGCGTAAGCCAGAGCTCCCAGCAAGCCTCATAAAACTCCGGATTTACAGGGGACCTTTCATCTACATCCATTTAAAATGTTCCCTGCCAGGCAACTGACTATGGAGGGAAATCATCATTTGAAAAGATCTTACTTTAAGGACTGTACACAGTGTCTTAAATGCTGCTTCAGTTCTTCATCCTTTTCATAGGATTCCAGCATGGTGTGTGCATCGTCATGGCGATAGCAGTAGATTTTATACGTGTCTTCTAGTGGGCCTTTAATCTGCAAGAACACTTCCCCTGTTAAGCAAAAAAACAAAGCGTGTCAAGCCAGACAACAGCATCTCAGAAGGAGTTTTTATTATTCCACCACATTAGCCGTGAGCTAAAAAGGCTGGCTTCCACTTTACTTCCCTTAGAAACAACCTTGCATGTTTATGTGCATTATTTATTACATGTATTTCTCAGCTGCTCATCTTTGTCATATCCAGGCACCATTATATCGGTGTTAATGCACGAAAATTCCCTCAGGAAAAGGCATGAAATCTCTCCACCTCACACCATTTCACCCCCTAATTCCCTGCCCCAGCTTAATGCCCCTTCAGCAGAAACCACACAGGAGAGCTTAACTGTTCAGGGGGCATCCTTTTTGTGGCGTGAGCTGGCAGGAAGGATGAATGTAAGCCTGTTCATTTTCCTTTTGACTTTTTTTTTTTCCCAATAGAATATGAACTTCAATGGGTTATAACGGGAAAAATGACTCTGTTTCCCATGAGCCACTTCACTTTTATCTGTTTCACACAATCCTGAACTGGCAGCTGTTATGGTCTAGAACAGAGATTTCTCTTCACACGACAAAGGAATAACCTTCACTCCTCCGCTACTTCAGTAAAACCGTGTGGATTACAGCCATTTTTATATAGTATCTTGGTTTATATACCACTGAAGGAGGCAGGTATTTCCATTTCCAGTCCTCAGAACCACCATTTTGCCTCAAAGAACAGTTGGCAATTTTAGAGGCATTGAAGCAGTCCTGCACACATTTCCCTTTGAATTCCGATGCCTGATTCTCTCAGCTCAAAACTTCCGTGTCCCTTTCTGTGTAAGAAATATTATTCAAGCAGAGAAGGCATGCTTCATCTCTTCTGCTGAGATACTCAGCCTGTTCTCACACCCTTGTATAGCAGCACCCTGATCAGCGTCCTTGGAAATGCCCAGGATAAACAGCAACAAGGAAAACTCCGGTGTTGGGCATTTACTGAAGGGTACATCTGTGTGGCAACCAGTCCAGTGTTTTATAAACATTCCTGTCGAGTTATAGCAATGATTACTAAAGTTAAAAGCCAAACACTACATTAATTGAGAGCTTGCTATTCATTCACAGAGCGAGTGCCAAAGCTGTCAGGCATCCTGCGTGTTTCATCCTGACCGGAGCAGGCTGTTTCATAACACATTGCACTGAACTGCTCCATCTTAAGTGAAAAATGATTCAGTTTCCACAGTAACACAGCTCTGGGCTGTGTTACTTTTTTCCCCTAGCAGTGAAGGTTAACTGGGCTGTCTAATACACGTTGGTTTCAAAGGTGCAAATATGGGAACGATACCGACTGAGCTAAGCCCACACCAGTTCATTTTAGTCACTGTAAGGCCACAGTCAGCAAAGCACCTCAGCATCCTCTAGCTAAATGCTCTTTAGTTGCCTGTCTTCTCTGTCTTCTGCTTAATGCTAATGCCAATGACTACCAACACACACTGCATCTGGACTTTTCCATGAACTCTCTGAACAGGCCTTCATTAGCCAACCGTGTAAAGGGAAACCTTAATAACCTTTCTCTTGATCCTCTTCCCATGGCACCTGATTCTCAGAGATGCTGAGCTCTCCGTTTCCACTAACTTTCAGCAGAGCTCCATGTGCTTAAGCAAGGCACTTACTATACTAAGCCCTCGACTGAGGTTATGTTTGCAGTACAAAAATAGACATATAGCTCCTTTCAGAATATACTGGAGGCTGGATATTATCATTCTGTTCTCCAGAATGAAAGAGATGAGCAAGATCTGTTCACTGATGTGTCGTGTTACAATGACAGATACTTTCACTGATGCTCAATGATGAGAAAATGTATGTGCTGATTTCACAGAGAGGTCCTTTTAAAAGAAGAAGGTCTTCTTAAGGCTAAAGCCCTTCTTGTTTCTGAGCTATATAGACCAAATCAGATGAGCTTTGGGCATATCAGCGTGGGAGCTTGTTTTATGGACCAAATCCACATTGTATTTGTGCACAGCTCTAGAAACAGGGAGTCCTTTGCGCATTGATGAATGCAGAACTGCCCCATGCCTCTTCTTGAGTGTGGTGGTCATCAGTCTCAAAAAGAAAATCCTAGAAGGAAGGCTTCAGCAACACAAACAGTTTCTCCTTGTAGCTTTCAGTGGTGCTTCCTGTGTGGTCAGCAGTGGGAGAGGGAGAACTGGCCTAATAGCTAAAGCCAGGGTAAGGCTGAGTCTTTGTATTCCTTCATATACAGCATCCTGAACAGAGTGGAGAAAAAGTACAGGAGAGAACNGAGAACTAGGAAGGGTGTTTAGCACCAGAAAACCAACGAGCACAAAATGTAAATTACTACATTGGCATTTTAGCTCAGGCTAGGAGAGGGCTTTTGGAGACAATCTCTCAGTCGTCCTCATCTCCCATGCTTTATGGTGGAGCAGTCAGACACACACAACCTGGGTCACTTTTAGGATGCTAATTACCAGAAGATGCACTCTCAGGGCACATCTTATGCAGTCCAACCGTCTCTCAATCCACAGGAACAGGCTACAACCAATCTGAACTAAGACCTCTTGAAATATGTAGTATGGATACCAGGTTGTTAGCATCAGCTGTTTTGTATTTTAAGTTTGCTTCTGTCAGATATTACTATTTGTTAATGTGGACACAGCATAAAACATGGAGAACTAAAATAAGATGTGAAGAGGAGCAACCACATTGTTTTGGTTTCAAACCACTGGATTAGCAATTCTCTTCAACCTCACCATGACTGGGTTGTCTTCCAAAGTAGGATATTTCAATGCAAGATGTTTAAATACCATAAACATGATAGAATATGATGGGTGTGCTAAACATTTGCAGCCTGCTTTTTCTATAGACTGGCTTTATGAAGATTCTGAAACCAAAATTATCACCTCAATGTACTTTCAGAGGATGACAAACTAACTAACTTATTACTTGTGGCGATGCAATTACTCTCTCTGACTGTGGAAGAACATCTCACATCCCTGCCCTAAGGTAGCCAACTTGGTGACCCACAGTCCCATGAGTTTCCATGGTTCTTTGATTCTGGAGAAACACACCCTAACAGGTGGGCAGAATTGTCTGTCTTCTGGATGTGGCAGGGAAGCAAAAGAATGATTCCCTTGGCTGTGAGAAAGGCACTTCCTGCTAGAATAGAACATTGCTTATTAAGAGTATGACTCATCATGATGCACTTTGACTGAAACGCAGCCCAGCGACACACTTGCATCCAGCTACCTGATGCTGTTGCCTTGGCAAACCAGACTGAGACGTGCTAGGATTAATACTTTCCCCAAGCCTCATATGCTTTAATAGCATGTTTCTTAGTCAAAGGGCAAGCAATATTTTATTTTTTATCCCATTATTTCCAAGGAATCCTTTCTATGATGTGTCAGGTTAGAGAAGAATGAACTCCTCTGATCTGCATCATGGCTGGAAGTTTCTTAAACTTAACTGTACTTTGCACTGTAGCAAATTAAGAATTCTCACCTGATCCTTTAAGGTAGACCACCTACTGCTTCTGCACTGAAAATGCAGTTGCAGGAGAGCTGATGAGTGGTAACTTATTAAATCTCTCCAGCTGTGCAAATACATCAAGCGAATAGATCACAGCCTTAACATTCATGGCCTGGCCTGCAGAACCTGTGATTGTTGTGACACATCCAGGGCTAACTTGTTTGCTGGGAATACCTAAGATCCCTGCAGACATTCTTGCCCACATTGCCACAAACTGAGCATCAGTCACAGCTTTCTTGCCTTTACTAACCATGTTAAGCAGATCTAGGAGGGTTTTTATCCCACTCTCCTCTGCCCTGGTGAGACCACACCTGGAATACTGTGTCTGTTTTTGGGCTTCCCAATTCAAGAGACAGGGATCTGCTGGAAAGGGTCCGACAGAGAGCTACAAGGATGAATGTGGGACTTGGACATATCTCCCATGAAGAAGACTGAAATTCCTGTGGCTGTTTAGTCTTGAGAAGGGAAGGCAGAGTGGGAATCTTATCAGCATCTATGAATATCTGAGGGATGGGTGCCAAGATGAAGAGGTCTGTCTCTTCTTGGTGGTGACCGGTGATAGAACAAGGAACAACAGGTACAAGCTAGAACACAGGAGGTTCCACTTCAACATGAGGAGACACTTCTTTGTTGGGAGGCTGACTGAGCACTGGAACAGGCTGCCCAGAGAGGTTGTGGAGTCTCCATCTGCCTGCCCTAGGTGACCCTGCTTTGGCAGAGGTTTGGACTTGGTGATATCTAGAGGTGCATTTCAACCCCTAACATTCTGTGATACTGTGATTTTGTGTGACTCTGGTTAAGAAAACCTAACCAACTTATATGAATGGTATTGCCAGTAGGTAGTGGTTTTACAATGTTTAGGGGAGAGTCTGTGTGTGTGTGACCTGCTTATTCCAGTTATTTTTAATGCTTTTCTTGGATGGTACAATTGAGAGTATGCCATATGAGAGTTGGTGTAGGTGTGAGCAGTTAGGTAGGCAATATCAAGCTGGATGAAGAGGATACTACCTGTATGTGCCATAACTCAGTACTACAGTTTTCTCATGCTAAACTCGCTCTCTCCTTCCTTCTTCCCCCTCAACTTCCAGATGGATGGGAAAAGAGCACCATGATCACAGAACCACAGCAGAGCAACTGCATAGGTTTTACATGTAATTTTTCCTGGGTCATTATGGACAGCTTGTAGCAGGTTAGCCTCTGGGAGTGGTACTAGTTAAGTCTGATGAGGGCAGAGGACAGGAGAGTGTTATGTTTATTCTTTCTCATAGCTTTGTAGAACTCAAGAGGACAGTAAACATACCGATTATTTGCATGGGTGGTTCCACATCTGTCGTGGCTTCTTCCAACAATGACAGCAGTTTGGCTGATACTTGATGGACCAATTCAATGTTGCTAAACAAGCCATCCACGTCAAAGCCAGCAATCTGATGGAACACAAATATTAAAGGCTACTGATGAAGGATAAGGAAGGACACTGAGTATTACAGACCTTCTCTTGCTATGCCCTGAGTGTTCAGCACTTCAGGAAGTACCACTTCTGTAAAACCTCTTATAAACATCCTCCTTGGGACTTCAAAGACACACAAACAGTTTCCAGATTAGATAATATGGTCAATACAGTTAACAAAGGGCATGTTATCAAATGCATTTAACCTTATTTTGAACTATTTCTAGTCTGAAAGTGTTTGCCTAGGAAGGAAATAAATATTGTCATCTGAATAAAGAGCAGACCTTTAGCTGATTTTAAAATATTTATTTACTTTCCCACTGTGGAGAAGAATAGTTGACAGTGGGCTGGATTCACTGATTACATCTGCTAACAGAGGCCACTACATAAACTGACACCTTGGCCCTTTGGTGCCAGCTAAGAGGTACAAAAAATTGCAGGTAGTGGTACCATTTTATTTGTCTTAAAAACCCCAAACCATAATCAAGATCATATATTTTCCACTGAAACAAATACATTTACAATTCTGGGTATTAATCTACAGAGCCTGAGCACACAACATTGACTTGAGTGAATCGCATCAATTTACACCACAGAAAATCTGATTTTGTGTCTCTACTTATTTTAGAGCAAGTAAAAAAGTTCCAGGACACATAATTCTCATGCAGTAGTTATTTATTTCCTTGCATAGCAGAGCAAGAGTTAATATTTGGGGACAACTGGAGGTAGCCAGTGGTGATGTGCCAAGACTAAGGACAATGTCAAGACTGATTTTGGCATCCATAATGATACCCTCTGAACATAGTTCTCCATTAGAAAGGGAACTGCTGACTTACATAGCAGCTCACCAGATGCCAGGAGGATCAAATTGCATGCTATTGTAACATAATCAGAAATACATTTTCAGTACTAATGCTGTTAATTTCTTTATAAGAATTATAGGGCCTAAAACATGTTCTATCCATTTGGGTGTATGGAACAGATTCACTGCTCAGTCAATTTTCCAAATGCTGTCCTTCTCTAAACACATTACAAATGGTAGTTTGTCCAAGAACTAGCCTTAAAACCATGTAACATTCTTGACAGCCTTTCAAAAATGCAGAGGTTATTACATTACAGTTATAATCACTCAATTACTTTTCCTGTGTACATCTAGCACAGGACTTCTGACCTCCCCTCCAGTATAGTGCCTACATAGTACTTGGAGCTATGCTGTGCAAGGACACTGACATCTGTTAATGCAGTGACAAAGGACAGAACCAAAAGGTATGTTTTCAGCTGTCTGGAAAGGAGCAAAGGAATACAGCATGCTTGGCAAAAAGCTGAGTGAGTTCAAAGAATACCCTTGCTCAGTGCTGGCCAGGCTGTAGAGAGAGTCAAGTGGAGACTACTTCTAAGCAGATGAACGAGTGAGGAGGACTAAGTCAAGAACTCCTTAAAGTTATGCTGATAGATGCCAGCTCTTTTACAAATGGGTTGGAACAAACTCTGACAGTTTGAAGAAAAGAAGTCCTGCAGGAGCTTAAACTGCACAGGCTTCACCTGGCCACAGCATTTCCTGGAGTAGCGTCGATATCATCGGAAGACACTTTGGCCTCTGCACCTTTGTTTTATCATCAGTTTCAAAAGAAACTACACATAGAATACTTGGTTTAAAGTTGGTTTTATTCTGTATTAGCTGCAGATAACATTTGTGCAGCCTCTGCAGATGCTAGCTTGCAGGCCCCACAAATACCAGTCCTTCTTGGACAACCTCTTCTACTCCCAGACATTGGCTGCATGTTTTTTCTACAAACTGAAATAATGTTGAGGGAAAGGTGCTCTTTGAAGTCCTAGCTGAAAAAGAAAATGGCTTTCATTGGTCTAATGAGATCATTTGCCTGAAAGATAGTTTATGAGCCTCCTCTCTTAAATGTACCTTTTCTGTATAGAATGCAGATTTCTGAAATGCTCACTGGTCTGTCAGGAATGGTAGAAAAACTCCTCCACAACTGTCTGAAATTGAACAACTGAATCGAACCTCATTGGGGAAGTTCATGCCATTCCAGGCTGTTCTCATGGAAAATACTTGGGGATTATGGGGTTTACTGCTTATGGAGCTGCCAGTAAAGGTCAGCCAGGGCATGTTCCAGACTTTATAATTACAGAGGAGATATGGAGGCTAATATTGTAGCTCACAAGAATGCATATAGCATCCAATCTGCTCTCTGGGCACACACTTTTCAGGCATTATGCAAGAGCAGTGCAAGTGCCAGCAGTGTATGTGACTTGCTAGAGCCCTGGGACATGCCTTCCCAGAACGCTAGCTCCAGACCTGCTCCCAGCACCACATCACTCTCATGCTGACACTTGGGCTTGCATTGAGATTGTTTGCAAGCAGAGTGTGGGTGAGTCGAGATCTTGACGTCACTGTCTCATCCTCCACCCCCAGCACTCACCTGCTTGTTTCTCAGGGGCTGAATCACTTCCTTGATGCAGAGATCCAGGTCGCTGATATAATCTTTCTCTGTCTGCATGAGTTCTGCAATGATTTTCACCCTCTTGGCCATCATGCATCTGTTGACTTGTTCTTCATCCTCCTGCAGTGAAGTGGCAGGGCTTGAGGACCCCAGCTGTGGGGCCATTTTTTCTGTTTAAAAGAGGGAGATATGTGAGGAGCACTGCAATCCCGTGCGCTCACCCATCTTGCACTGCACAGCCATGGCAAAATGTAATGGTTGGAAACTCCCACTTCACCCTGGGGAGCAGGAAAAGAAGCGTAAGAAATGGCAAGCTCACATGAGACTGAGGGTTGTCCCATCTCTAAAAGTGGACACAGGTTCAGTGAAGGAAAGTGCAAAACTGGCAGTAAGAGGATAACCTATCAGTGGCTCCCCTCGCTTTGATGGAGCATGGGAAAGTTTGGTTCTTGTCACATTGAAATTCAAGGATAGCTGAAGGCCTTCTAGCCTCTGAAAATACAGTCTTGGTCTGACATCTATTATGATTTGGAGGACTGGAGGAAATGTGTTCCTGTGAAGAAATAGGCTGTGTTCACTATAAATAATCTTCACTGGAATAACCTCTGTGATGTTGAGTCTGCTCACAGGATGCCGAGGGCTGCGGGCACTGGAAGACAAAGTCTCAGACGAAGACAATGTCACTAATGATGACAAAGAAACCTGTAATTCTGTAAAACTATTTTTTCCAAAGAGGCAAAGGAATTACAGGAGAATAGGGAAAGCCTTTAATGATCAACAGCAAACATTTATTGGAACAACAGAGATCACTGGATTCAGGACACTCTTAACTTTTTTCTGCACTTAAAACCTAGGATATCTGATTTGTTCCAGATACATGGACAGATGACCTCACCAGTTTTCCAACCAAAGCAATTCTATGATTCTATCAAATGTGAGTCTTCTACAGTTAGGTAATTTATGTATGCTTCAGGACCTGCACAAAACCTATTTATCTGTAATGATGGTCGTCCCTTTTGTTGGTTGCTAAGCCACCCTGCAAACACCTGTGTCAGCTGCACAATGTGCACCAATTCCTATATGACAATCTATTTTTCATTAGGAAAAATACACACACAAATAACAGTGAAGGATTTCAGAGGCTTTTCTGGTGTTTTCCCACTAGCCACAAGATGGTGCAGAGTACCAACAAAGAGGACTTAGCATTACCATACTCATCTCTGCATTACCCAGGTCATGCTTTGACAGCACAGGCTTTTTATTGCTCGGTGGCAAAGGACATGAATCTCTGCTGAGGATCAGATTGCTGCACCTCCGTGTCAGCTTCTGTAGGGAGCAGACCCTATAATGAGGCAGTAACAAGCAGCCTCTGATGCTTTGCTTGCTGAGAGCCAATACTTGAATATGTGGCAGTTCTCTGAACTCACCCTTACAACACTGGCCAAGGCCATGGATGATAACCTGGATCTGGACTTGTGGTAACACCAACCAGCTTTCAGGAGAGAGGGCTTTGAGCTGTCTGCTGCTAAGAAGTGTAAAACACTGTAAGTCCAAAGCATCATCATCCCCAAGTCCTTCTACAATTATGCTGGCCACTGACATTCATAAAGGGCACTTTTGTTAGCAATGCTTCTCCCATCAGGGCTTCTAGTGAGACTGGTGTGACTGCACTTACTGCTTTACAGAGTGCTTTGGGGATTGCACCTCTGCCTCTGCACTTCAAGGAGTGAGCACAAGGAACCCAAACAAACCAAGGAAGGAAGGCTGTTTCTTTCAGACTTTCTGTATTTAGATGTACTTTCTGCCTTTGTTTTTGGCTTTGAAGTCAGTATAACACAGATGTGAACGCTTTGTCCACGAGTTTGTATCTGGGCAATAAAAGGGAAATGTGGGAATGCCTCCTTTCCCCAAGGCTGGGCCTAACAAAAGAATTTAAAGCCAAATCTTGCACTAGTGACTCCATGCTGGCACGAGCACATGGTCTACGCAGGAGCTCACACTGCTGCAGAGCTCTTCCACTACAGGTGCCCACCAAAGCCTCTCTATCACTTTTTCTCCTCAACCACACAAACCAGACTCTGCTCTGGTTTAGTATCACTCCACAGCTTCCTCTGAGCAATTTTCTGCTTAGGCTGCAGAATGAAACCACTTTGCTGAAATGACAGATACTTTTTCCTTTAAAAACGTAACAGTATTTGACCACACTTATAAATACACCATGAACCACATGAACAGTCCATTTCCATTCCAGTTCTGCACCGAAATTAGCACTTTTCTTGAGGCTGAGTGTGAAAATATTTGCACGTGTGTGACTGTACGTGAAAACTCAGGGCAGTGCCTCAGAAAGTGCAGAGAGGAACAGACATAGTGGAAGGTCTCAAAGTGCCATTTTGTCTCAGATAGAGCACTGTTACAATATCAGATGGAATTGGAAGGTAAACACAAGATGCTGTGCAAAAAGAACTTTCTCATCTCTTATACTGGTGGCAGGGGAGAGCATTACCTGAGCAAAATAAAGCCACTGTATCCCATTTCAGGCTTGAAGCTGCAGTCCCTCGAGAGGCTGTTCTTTCAGTTTATGTCATTAGATCATCCTGATCAAATTTGATCCTTGAATTATGTCAAGGCTCATCTATTATCCTTATTGTATGATAGATAATAATGCCAAGAAAGAAAAACCGTTTTCAACAGGAAGATACAGCTATGAGAAATATCAGGTAGATTCTGTTTCCTTATAGAAAACACATTCTTTAAGAGATGTATCCTTTTATTAAAAGCAATATAATTTCCCATTTTCACTCAATATCTTCACTTTTTTTTATTTTTTTCTTCTTTTTTTTTTTTCAGGCATGTCTGTCTCGATAGGATGCAACAGCAAGATCCTGAAGTGATGATTACAGCCCAACCCTGTGATTTCATGTTTGGCTGATTGCTTTGGACCAGTTTGAGAACATCAGTAGCTTGTTGAAATCCTTGTGGAGTAAGTGAAAGTTTAATGAATGCACAAACAGCAAGTGCATCTCAGGAATATAAGCAGACTCATTTCTACCTGGTAATGTCTGCCAAAACCAGAACCATTCAAGAAAGAGGATCGGCAGAAAGAGACACTGCTGAGGATTAACTCTTACAGCAAGAGTGTGGCTCATCTGTCCTCAGAGAAGCCAGGTTTGGAAAAAAGGAAAGCTCTCTGTGGAACGGTTTGTTAGCTGTATCTTATGACCAGTTTCCAGCAGGCATAAAAATGTAAAGTAGGAAGTGATGTTTGCAATTGTTGCTTTGTGATGTCAGCTATCTACAGGAGTCACCTTTCTGGAAGACTGTGCTTTGGAGAGGAAGGTGATGACTTCGGTTTTCCAGCTGTGTATTGAACTACAGAGCTCTCATTCCACAAAACAAGAGGTTCAGTGTGTGATGGCTTTGACTGATGTGATGGTTTGGGAGTTCCCTGCCCCCCCACACTTTAAAATGACCCAGACTAGACCTCAGCCGGAGCTGCAAGTTAAGAGATGAAGCTCTATTTACAGCTCAGCACAATATACAAGCAAATATATACAGTATATACAGCAATATTTACAGAAATATACAAGTTTAAGGGAATACAGACACACAACTCCCCTCCCAGAAATCAGAGACCCCAGGAGGGGCTCCCAACCACCCTTCCACCTTCTCCCCACCCCTACACCTTACCCCAAGGTTTGCCTTACGCGCAAGGAGGATCGGCTGGGGAGGATTAGAAGAAAAGCGGTTAGTGAAATTATTCAACAGAGAGGAGAAGCCAGAGCTGCTAGAGAGCCCAAGAAGCTGCCTGCCCCGTGAAGCTGCCAGCCCAAGACCCAAGTGCCTCGTGGCCCAGACTGCCCCCTTGAGACACTCTCTTATCTTCTTTGTTTTGGGTTCCTTATTCCTAAACATCACAGCAAGCCTATGAGTGAAGTAGACATCACCAGTGTTTGCCTTCACAGCCTATAGTACAATTTTTCTATTAAAATACTCCAATTAGCTCAAACCAGCACAACAAAGCAGCCACACACCTCACAAAAGAAGTGTCTTGCAAGTGTGAATTTTAAAAAATATGCCCCGGATGGAGACATCCAGCAATGCAGTGAGAGCATGGAGGAACAGAACTTGAAATGTGTAAATACAGCAGCTCTCTTCTAGGCTCATGGGAGATATTGGGGAGTCCATAGCAAGTGAGCAGAGCAGCAGCCATAGCAGGTTTGCAAGATCCAACACATGCAAATTTCCTTGGCTTTCCTTCTTGGAGAATGGAATGAGTGACTCTGAGAGGTCTGCTCTATCCATCCTTCTAGGTAAGATGCTTGGGTTGGATAGCACATTTGCCTTAGGGGTTGGGACCCAGGAAGAATACAGCAACAAGTATAGTACTGTTGGTGCATGGAGTGAATCACAAGGCTTTTCATTACTTAGGCAGCAGTTGAGGGATGCCAAAGGAACTCAAGTTTTGCACTCACGCTCTGCAGGTACGGGGATTTTGCCTGGCACAAGGGAGCAGTGAAGGCAGAAGTTATCAAGGTATAACAAACAAATTGCAGCATTACTGTGTTTCCATGTGTGAAACCTGAGTCTCACACCACCCTGGATAAAATTACTCTGCTGTGGAATCAAGCCCTGAGATAGTCTGTGCTCTCAGATAACCTAGCTATTACACACTGGCTTGTACACCGGCTTTTAGCAGCTGGATTGGGGAATGAAACACTGGCAGCCAAGTTCAGAGACAGCTGCTGTGGCAGCTTTCCTCTCCTCCCTCACATCTGCCCTTCACCACAGCCCCAGCTTTGCCCATTACATATCAGCTTCCACTGCAGGAAGGCTGTGGGGCACAAGGACTCTGGGATTATTAGAAGCGAGTGATCCTGAACTGGGTGAGGGAGCAATGAGAAAGGATGGAGTCTCTTACTGCATGCAGAAGTAAATTGTATGAACTGACACACAAGGAGTTTTACTACAGATCCTCTCCTCCCCTTGCGAGGGATCACTTCATAGGGATGTCATTACAGTTTTGCACAAGAGTTGTTACAGTGCAACAATATGGTGCAAACATGGTGCAAATTAGACCAGCTGAACTCCAGACTGGGCACTGAAATAGAAAAGGATTGGGAAAGGGTTGTGGAAAATGCCTTTTTTTCTTTTACTTTCAGGCACACATCACAGCAGCACTGTTCAGGAGCAGGTTTGTTGCACGCAGGCTGTGAGCTACACATGCAAAAGCCTCTTTTCTGAACACAGGAGAACACGGCAGGACCTGAATGACCTTGTACCAATCTTCCTGGGCAGCAGGTTCACTCCTAAAGTCTCCATCAGAGATTTCCTTGCAATTAGGTCATTCGATCTTTGATCATTTCTCTGTTGCATAAGGTACAGAAAATATTTACGTTCAAGAAGCAAGTTCGTTCTTCAATTTCTTGACAGCAGACTGCTTTAATTATATGTGTGCTGACAGGACTACAGAGAGATCCCATGTGACCACAGTGGAAGGGAAGAAAGCTTATCATCAGGTGCCAGAGAATGTCCTTATTGTTAGCACCAGTACTCACAAATAAGCCGTTCCATTGTGTCACACACCGCTCCTGTGGCACCGAGCTAACATGTTAATAAAGTAGGAACTAAGGGAGGGCTGCATCTGAACCGCTCCCCCCTGGAATATGTGCCTCAAGATTTGGCACAGATGAGCTGTAAGGACTGTGAGCTGTGTGGCCCACAGTGCGAAGTATCCCATTAATGAGGCGTTTGCTAATAAGCTCGGAGGAGGGCCTGTAAACCTCCTTGAGCTCTAGTCCTCACTCCTTTATCCCAGTTCCTGTTACTAGTTACACTGCAGTAGATTCTAAAATGCCACATGGCAGGACTTGATTGTGCTAAGTGCTGCGCAAACACAGCAGCACAAAATGGATTCTGCTCTGAAATGATGAGCTCGTTTCCCAGCCTGGCTGCCGCTGCAATAAGTTCAAGGAGAAACTCCAGCATTATTGCAGTGCAAGTTAACAGAATTAGATCCTCCAATCTTAAATTTGCACGAGAGAAAATGAAAGTATTTGTTAGATTGTGGTTTCTCATCACAGGACACAGAGGGGTTATTTTTACCAAGCCATCTCCTGCACTTAAGGAAATAATGTGGACTTTCACTCCTTACTATACTTCAGCCAAGCAGCCGTTCCAAAGATCAATACATTCTGCAATGAAATAGGATATTGTCTGCATTGTAGTCCATGGAAAGTTAATCAGTAAATGCAGTGCAAAGCAAATAAGGAACTGGGGAGAGGTGCAGAGGATCTTTACTCCTGGCAGGAGCCCACGCAGGAAGAAGCAGTGTGCTCCGTATGCACGGAGGATGGGATGGAGAAAGGTGCCCTGCTTGTGATGGAGTGAAGGGAGATAAGTTGCTTCTGACTGGGCTTTTGTATACTGATGGAGAGTAACTTTCCAGGAATTTGTGTAATTTGGCAGGTTTCTGTGTTGTTTCTGGTGCCAGTTATTTCTCATAACTACACTAGACACAGGGAAAACCTGAAATTTGGGGTTCAGATAGGAGCTCTGAGGCAATATATTGTGATAGCTGTATGGTTTGAGTCACTATCTTTTATGTCACTGATTTATTTGACATTGTAGCATGTGCAAATCATTTAAGAGTGCAGTTGACTTATTCACAGCTAAAGTTGTGAGTTAATATGGAATAGATTTGTAAAACAAGGAGTATTTTCAAAGCATGCATTGTTTTGCTGAACACTGCAAATGTGATTCCTTCTGGAAACCCACCATTTTCTATAGCTCATTTTTCACATCAAGCACAAGTTTGGTGTATTATTAACAAAAACCAACAATCTGTCCAAAGCCTAGAAGACAGTTCACTATATTTTAAATTATTTTTCATGCTCTGCCCTTTTCAGTTGATAGCATCTATCACCATATTGGATCTTAATCTGCCCTGATCTCCCAACATTTATGTACCAATAAGTACATCGAGCAAACTCTTGTTGCCAAGATACATAGGTACACATAGAATGGTAACTTTAAGTTAATTCAAAGACTGATCTAAACATTAAGGCAATACACAGATATTTAATATAGTTACTTTTACAGGTGTTACTGATGACTTTTCATTGTACAAAAGAGACTGACTCCTACCCCCTAAACGGCTATGGATCTTACATCTGGAGACAGAGCTGTAAGTCTCAAATTTTTCATTACACAGAATCACAGAATTGTCAGGGTTGGGAGGGATCATCTGCTTCCACCCTTCCTGCCATGGGCAAGGACATCTTCCGCTAGATGAGGTTCCCCAGAGCCACATTCAGCCTGGCCTTAAAAACATCCAGGCATGGGGCTTCCACCACCTCCCTGGGCAACCTGTTCCAGTGTCTCACCACCCTTAAGGTGAAGAATTTCTTTCTAACATCTAATCTAAATCTACCCTACTCTAGCTTGGGATTTTCTAGTGAATACAGAGCACAGCACTGTATAGAAATACCACAGGAGCTGTGTCTTAGCTCTTATAATGGCCCTTGATACCACTTCTGCATCCATAATGAATGTATCTTCCTTAACTCCATTCTTTCCTCTTTGGAAAAGTGACACTTCTACCCAGTTGACAGAAAACTATGGGAGAAAATTATGGCTTGATCATGATATTTCTGGACTCACCCAAAAATGCAGCTACATCCTGAGCTCTAGGTGACTGTATGGTTGTACTGTCACCTTAAAAATCAAGCCTTAAGACCCTGAGCTTGTACTCTTCATTATTCGATCCTGGCACCAGTATCACCAACCTGCCATTGACAGCAATCACCTCATTTTATTTACCTGCTTTATCGGGTAGGTTGATCTAGATGACCTTCAAAGGACCATTCCAACCCCTACCATTCTGTAATTTCCCCTTATCTAGAATGGGCTACAGGTGCTTTGTTATCTCACAGGGTGAGCTGAAATAGATGCACCAATGCTTGCCAAGCTCTCAGAGAATATAATGGTTACTTTGCATCTTATTTCCTTTTTAAAAAGAGTAAAGCCAGGAGGTGTTGCATGGCTATTCACACCAGATAAGGTATTGAATAGATGCATCTAGTATAATAATTAACCACAAAAATGCTTTATTGTGTTTTTAATGAATCCTTAATTTAAAGTTAAAAACGTTTACAGAAGTTGGCACCTGCAACAATGGTCTTATGTTCATGTTTGTAGACTTAAGGAGCAAACCACCTTGGTTATCAGAAGACCCCAGTGGTAGACTCCCTTTCTCACTCCTTTTGGATTCTGTATAAACCAGCAAAACTTAAGACAAATCCAAGGGGAGAAAACAAATCCTCGGGAGTTTTATGTTTGATTTCTTGCTCAATCATTTGGGATTTTTTAGTTGGCTTTAGGATTTTTGTTGTTGTTTATAGGCTTTTATTTGGGGTCTTACATTTCTAGCTCACTAGAGCTGCACTTTGAGTATATACTTCAGAGATGCTGGAAATGGCTGATGGGGAGCAACAGCCTGTTTCTACTCAGGGAACAACTTAAAGTGTGCAGAGGGCTGGAAGGGCCCTTCAGATATATCTTGCCCATGCTTCACCTTGCTAAAACGCTGACATAGGCACTGAGTTGTAAAGACACCTAGGTGCCCATGCTCTATCTAGCCTGTCACTAGCAGAGATAGGGCTCCTGCAGCTTCTGACTTCCCCACTCACAAGAGATTTCCCTCTGCAGGGTTAGCTCCTGTTGCATCTCCCTGTCTTACATTCTTATCTGTGATACCTACCCCAGCTCTGCAGATTCTGTGTTAGAAAACCTATTAAGAGGGGACTAGAGAAGGGAGAAGCAACTAAACACAAAGCTTTTCCTCCAGTTCATATAGGAAATGAGTGCAAATTGTTACCATTTGCATCTTTTTGCAAAGAATTTACTATTCCAAGGTGATCTGAGAGTCACGACCAGATGATACGCAAAAGACCATTTATGTCACCAACACAGCTGTTGGGTTTCTTACCAAAACAAAGACCTTAAAAGCTTTGTGCAACAAAACCACTTCCCCCACTCTGGAGTAAGCTGCTTTGCATCCACACACCAGGGAGAAAAATGGAGAACATGAAGTTCTACAATCACAGCACATCATCAGCACTGGCAGGCAGCACACTAGGTCTAGGATCCATTATCAGACTCAGGCACGCCCAGATCACTGAAATGTGATCCAGATCACATTTGGCACACAACCACTTTTCACTCCATAGGAATTTCTGCTGACTTTGTTTCGGTTTGTTCTGGTTTGGGTTTTTTTTCACAAACATGAGCAAGCAGAGTGAGCTGATAGGAGACTGGTGCTTTGCAATAGGTGGCCACAGCAGTCTCAGCTGGTGGCAGGAGCTGTAAAGCCGGATTTACTGTCACCTTGGACTGCTGCCACAAACATAACTTCATGCTCTGCTGTAACTACCTAGGCTTCCCAACCTCCTTTGCTCCAGATTTTAAACAGGAGACGTTAGTGACATGAATACACCTGACACAAGACAGAAAGACCTCCCACTTTTGCCTGGATACCACTCTGATAACCTTGACCTCACCTCAGCAACTCCCTTCACAAGTCAAAATCTGCTGTTCTGGTGGGATGTGTGCCAGGAGCTTACCTGCCCAGAGATAGTGGTCCACACTTGTACTCTGAAATACCCCCACCAGATCCCCGCAGCATGTGCCTGACAACTGAAAATTTTTCATCTTCTTATTGATTAGCTATCATGAGGAGGGAACAGCATAATCAGTGAACTGTTCTGTGGTTCTCAACACGTGCAGCCCCCAGAGAAATCCTATTATTTTCAGGTTTATTGTTTTATTTTCTGCTTTATTGGCTGTCTTAAGGAATGCTACTTCCTAATTAAGTGCATCAAAGCCATAATAGAGCAACCTAAAGTATTTTCCTATTTTATTTCCCCATAAAGGATTATTGTCACAAGAGTGACTGTCAGCAGTTAGTTATATCACAGAATCACAGAATGTCAGGGCCTAATACAGTCTTTTAATAATACTCAAACCCTGCATTTACGATGCGGCCTTGTTGTTCAAGTCCTTGGAAGCCCACAGAAATTTATCAGTTTGTGTTCCAGAGCACTCCCAGAAATAGCCATAGATATTCTTCATTCTTTTCCCCATTTTGTGGAATTGCATTTACTTTTTTATTGGCAGGCCCAATACGGACATACATTGCCAATTTCTGGTGCAGATGCAGTTTGGCTATTCAATAAGAAACTCTCTCCATAATGGTTTAATTTGAATCAGCATCTCCGTCAAAACATGTATTTGGACATACTTCAGTTCAGGCTTGTACAATCTGAGCAACAGATAAATGCATTATAGATCCTGGTGTCTTTAAATGAAAAGAAAAAAACCTGCCCTCAATGTTTCTAATTACTTAGCATATACTCGATACAACAGCCAAAGACAGGATGGGGCCATCATACTTTCACATTGATGTTTGCCTTGCAAACACCTTCTGGTGACACAGGAGAAAGATCCCAGTCATATATGCGTTTTGCAGAAACACACCAAAGCCTTCAGCTGCATTTTGCATCCCATCTACATGACTACTTAGAAATTTAGGTGAAGCATTTCACACCCTGGAAGCGGCAGAAAATGTTGAGAGAGGGCAACTGCACACTCAGCTGTCAGTGCATGGGGACAGAGACCACCATTCCCTTCTTTATCTCGAGGGTGCAGCTTGGAGGGCATTGAGACGCCACCCCAGCCCAGAGCATCCCTGGTAGCAGAGCACTAAGCAAGCTCCCCCAGTACCTTGTAATTTCTGGCTGTACTCTGTCCTGTCGGATTGACTCCTTCTCAAGGTGCTGTGGTCGCCGGCCCCGACCGTGCTTTCCACCACCGGCTCTGTCCTCCTCCGCTCCCCTATGTACAGCTTGTTCTTCAGTAGGGCCAAATTCCTCTTCCTGCCCCCCACGCCCTCCTTCCCTGGGCAGCCCATGCTTGCCATTGCCAGCCTTACTTGGTGGTGGCAGGGGGAGCAATAGTTTAGGGAAGTAAACTCGCTGCCCAGGTAAAGGCCGGTTGCTTCAGGCTTGGTTTTGGAGCGAGGGCTCCCCGGGCTGCGCAGGGCCCCAGGCTCAGCCCTGCCACCTGTGCCGGAGCAGCTCCACCCCCGGGAAGCTGACGCCCCAGGCAATGTTTGCATTCACCTGACTTTTGTGCAAGCAGGCCTGGCGGGCCCTATGCCAGAGCCAGCCCCAAACCGCAGCCCTTCACGTCCCCTTCCCCAGCTGCCAGGGCATGCTCTTCACCCTGCCGTGGCGCTGTGCTGGCACACACCTGCCCAGCTTTGGCCCGGCCGCCCCTGTCGTGCCTTGGCCCGGAGCAGCCCAAGAGCAACAGGGAACATTCACACCTCCACCAGACATCTTGCCTCTGCACTGCTGGGGTAGACAGGAGGGGGATGCCAGCCATCCCCCTTGACCCTTGCTCCTGCAGGCCTCCAGGCCTCCCCCAGAGCTAGTGCCCAACCGGCAGCCTGGTCAGGACCCCAACGCCTTGCATATCATATTGCACCTGCCAGGCTCCCAACCCCACTGAGAGGTGTAGCTTTCAGGCTGGACACTCCTGATCTGCAGGTTTGGAAGAAAAAAGCTGAGGAGGAGATGAAAACCCTTCAGGGAGGGGTTGAGTGTTGAGCCGATGCTTGTCTCAAACCAAGCTGTGTCCTGCTTTACACTGCACACAGAAGTGACATGAAAAGCTGCCAAGGACCTGTGGAGGCTGTCATAACAAATCATGATGCTCGAATGGCCTAGGAAGTGGACACCAAAACATCTGCTCATAATACGTCTGGATCAGCCCCTGGAAGAGACCTTATTACCCTGTCTGTTAGCAGTGGCCTCTGGCACATATGCACTGCCTAGTGATCCTCCGTAGCACTGGTCTAATCAAGCTCATGTTAAAACAGCAGGAGCTGCTGGCATCTAAGCTTGGACCGGACTTATCCTGGGAAGAGCCCCAACAGCCATCAGTAGCAATCACTGTTGCTGCTGTGATACCCGCCCTCACTGCCCCAGGAAACGCCGGGTGGGAGCCCCATGGTGCAGCTTAATCAGTGTCAGCCTCACGCACACACATTGCCACAGCATCTGCTGGGGTTCACAACTCGTGTTCCTCTGACATATGCTAGCAGAGCATATTGCTTTAGCATTGCTACACCGTGTCCCTGAAGGACTGGAGTAGTAAAAAAAACCTGCGTAGTGAAAAACAAGCAAGGATGCAATGTAGTAGTGTAACCTTGTTTTCAACTTCTATTTTTCTTTAAGAAACTGGTCCTGTGATGCAACCAGCTGATCAAAGCCCCTCATTTCTTCCCAGCAGTGAAAGGAAAAGGTTATGAAACTGTTAAGCAATTTACTACGTCAAATCGGAGCTGTGTGCCAGTGCTGCACAAAGTGTCCAGACCTAACACAGACTGGCAGAAGAATAAAGCAGGAAGGGGAATACTGGGAAGAGTTTGTGCTCGCATAGAGAAGTCACATATTACGTAGGCAATTCATGTGTTACATCTCATCTCTTTGATACCCCCTAAGAAACCTTTTGTTTTACAAGTTAGACCACAGAAGTTCCTTGAAAGGCAGAGCAGTGGTAACAGCTGAGGCGCAAGCAGGCACCGACCAGTGACACCCTTGTGACAAGCATCAAAGCCCCAGCAACAAGTAAACAAATTAAGGTGGGAGTTGAGGGAAATCGACCACCCCATTTTCTTACACTAGGGACTTCCTAAGGGTTTGGAGTTTTTTTGCCCAAAGCAATGGTTTGGCATTCAGTGAGAGTGGTAAAACTGGTTTAAACAGCCACCGCCCTGACTGCCCCCCTTCTCCGGTTAATTTGGTTCCCACTACTGCTGGAGACCGTAAACATCCGCATTTGAAACGAGATGGAGAAACCGATCCGGCTGTAAACTGAATTCCCCTCCCCTCCCATGGCTATTTTCCATCTGGATTTGTACTCGAGTTCACTACTCAGCTAGCCAACAGTTGTGGCAGCATGAAGCAGGGCATGATGTGAGCAGCTGCAGGTAGGCTGAGGATTGCTTAAGCCAGCATTGCCCGAAGAAGGTATTTCCCCCAGACAGGATTTTAGGATGTTGTGCTTTCCAGAAGACACAGTCCTGTCATGTATATGATATTTCACTATATTAATCTAAATTAAGATGGTTTGGGGGAGAATTGGAAAATACATTTTGGCTGAGTGGAAGAATAACTTCTGCAAAATTATTGGCTTTGTAGACTCTGCCACGTATGCAGAGTTACAGCCAAGGTAGGATATTGTGAAGTTTGCTCAGATGTTTGTTACAACAGCAATCTACCCACATGCAAAAGTTGTCTTCCTCTTCCTCAATTCTCTCAGAAGGTATTAAAAGGTATGTGTCTGTTCAGCAAGGGAACAGTTGCAGGGAGAGCTGGCTGTGGTTTTTGTTTGCCTTTGTGCTTGCACTGGTTTATCTGGCATCAACTGGTAACGCTGTTTCTGAGGCAGCCAGGAGGGCAGAGCTAGCTTACACTGAAGCTTGGGAATGTAGTACTTTCTGCAACCTCAAAGTCTCTCTTCTATGCCATTCAGCACAGAAAAGGCTGAAAATTTTGTGTCTTCCATAATACTCCAAGTGAGGGGAATGCATTCAGAACCAGTGGCTTCCTTGTGCCTCTGCAGGGAGGGAGCTGTGAGTCACATCCTCATCCTCGCATTAAATCCAATGATTGTTTTACACAGTGAGCTGTGCCAGTGCAGTCTGTAGGAGAAATATGAAAAATCAATCATGCATCTTTGAGCAAGACACCCCTGTAAACTCTGATTATTGTTCACTGTGCTTTCTCCAGACTGAACCAAAATGCCACAGAAAGCGTGGTCAGAACTGCATGTGAAGTACTTGACTTCAGCTGCCACTCACAGTAATACAAGCAACCCTCTCTCAGTTTCCAGATTGCCCCTGCTCCCTTCTGGCCCTGGTAACAGCTGATGGTCAAGGAATATCAAAGTCATTAATCTGTAAGACAAGAGGTAATCATTTGCCATCAATGGATACAAAATGCTCTTTTTACAATTACAGTGAAAATCTCTTTTAACCACTCTATGTTATGCTTGATTAACTCTACAAAGCAAACTGAATCCAGTTGATGTGAGCACTCACATAGGAGTTATTTGCATGGAAGCCACCCTGCTTAAGAGACAGAACAGGTGCTGATGTCAACACAGAAAATATAGGCATTATGTTCCCAAGCAACTGTATGAGACACAGTCAATGCTAACCTTTATCTTGGTCCTGGGCTACAAATGAACCTGGAGCACCATCAAGACTTAGGGCCATTAAGTAAGCAAACAGTTATTTGTTTTCTTGTAATACCTCACAGCTGTTACAGAAGATTTCTTTATAACTTAGTATCCCGGAGCAGAGATGAAAAATGTTGGTATGGATTGCCTACTGTGCCTGTTCCCTTTAAGGCACAGACCATTGCTGGAGCCCTGCAGCAATCACACCAAACTGCCATTCTGAAGTCCACTCCCTGCAAAGGCCAGCACAGCAACAGAGCAAAAAGAGATTCTCCTCACCAGCCAGCACCAGTTTTGCCCAGGTAAGGCAACTACACTTGACATGCAGCAGAGAAGGTACTGCTGCAGAAAGCTGTCCTACCTTCCTCTCAGCTGGAGCACAACAGCAAAGAGCACGGGTGTCTCTATAGCTCCTTGTCTCCAGACAAGTAAGCCTGGATGTGTGTAAAAGCAAGCCTCTATCTCGTCACTCTGTCTGTATGCACGAGTCACAGCAAAGATGTCTTCTGACAGACAGAAAGTTGAGGCTTCGATAAGAAGAATCATGTGTAAGGCCCACCAAGGACTTTGAGCACTGGAAAGTCACCAGAATGCAAACCCCACCTGTTTGCAGCTGTACTGGTAACATAAGAACAGAGTGACAGGTGAGGATAAAAGCAATAAAAAGGAAAGGCTTGAGGACAGGTAAAACTGGAGCCTACACATTGATTTTTCTCCATGAATGCATCAAAATTACTTTGAAATATACATAGGCAAAAAAACTTCAAACACCTTTCAATAGTACAAAAAGAGAAAAAAGGCTGTCTTGTAGGTGAAAAGCTATTTAGTGAGGCAGTGTCACCTTCACTCCTACTGCTGATCTTGCCAGACTGGTGATTCCTGCAGAGAAACAGCTCTTTAGAAGTACACAGCAACAATTCCTTTTAGCCCTGTTTATAGTGTTTCTTGTCTAAATATTTGTAGGAGAAATTAATAAAGCATATGCCTGCTGGGGCTCAGGCTAGGCTGTAGATATTTTTAAGAGAGGATGGCTCAACCTATCGGGCTGTGCAATCCATCTCCTTCAGCTGCTGTGATACTTCCTTACTCCAAACAAAGCCTATGTGCCAGTTTATGCCTACAAGAGGCTGCCCAAATTTCTACCTAGAGAGAGGGCTTATCTCCAAAATGAAACACCTACCAGAGAGGAGAGGGGATGCTGAGAGGAGGGTCAGCAGAGCATGAGATGTCCTTGCAACACCAATGTATCCATCACTGTCCAGCCTTGGCTTTGTGTCAGGCTATGAAATAGGCGGAGAACTGGGCCAGCTGCCAGAGGTGCACATCTAAGAGCAGCGCTGCTTTGAAAGGGCTCGGGGGTGTGGAAGAGAGGGGAATGCACTGAGAAACCCTTTGATTTCTTTGGGGTTACAGCCACACAGTTATTTTCTAAAGAAAATACCCTGACTCTGTTGATCAAGTAGATGGCAGTGTGACATCGAAGCTAATGAGGAAAGGCAAGACAGCCAGCGAGGAACAGATAAAACCACAAGAAGATGAATCATTATTAAGTTTAGAAGTAAAAGAGGGCGTGTGTAGAAATGATTGGAGATGAAATTCTCTTCCGTGGGGTTCTTTTGAGAACTTCATGTCTGCCCATTCAAAAAGCAAGCAGGGAATGGAGACCAAAAAAGAGGATCATGAGTGACAGGCAAGGTTTTCCTTTTAGGTCACTATTTCACATGATGATTGGCAGCTTCACCCTAAAACTTTGTATTTCCAGATGGTATTTTTACAGTTGAATTGGAACCTCCCCCCTGCCTCTTTTTGTTTATGTGTGTGCATATGAAAGAACAAATGAAAGTATGAACAGAAAAGATTATTTAGTGATTTCTGGTTTGTGGTGGGGAAGTTGCCTCTGAGGAACAAAGGTAAGAGTCTTTGAAAAGAACCAACAGTTTCAGTTCATACTTATAAACAAGGTTTGGTGGGAGTTACGGGAGGCTGAAAATCTTTGGTTCATGGGTCTAAATGAATCCATTACAGATGCCCAGGAGGGAAGAAATGTGCATATCCTACCAACCTTGACTCAGCTACAGTGTCCTAGTCTCTTGACAGGCACATCACTTTCTAGGCAGAGGTAGAGAGAAGTTAACCTGGCAAGCCAACCTAACAGATGTTATGGGGAGCCTAACAAAAAGAGTGGTTAAAAACAAACCTAACATCTCTATTGAGAAAAACACAGGGTATAAACTTGACATCCTCCTGTAGACAGCAGGGATACTATGACTAAAAATGAATTTTGCATAAAGGCAAAGGATCAGTCTTTTTAAAGTAATAGAATTACTGAAGGGAGTTCACCATTATGTAAAAAGGTTCACAAGCTGAGCCAGGGCATTTAGTTTCTTTGGGATAGAATTGTCTGTCTTTACTCACATTGAGATGGAAAGTAACATAACCTGATAAACTTCATTCTAGTTACTAAAGTACACAATTTGTACCTTTTAGTTCAATAAGGTAGCCTTTTGCCTGCTGTCAAGTATATATATATACACACATAGATAGATAGATGTATATATATATACAGAGATGTCTATGTGCATTTTATCAGACCATAAAAAGCAAATATGTGCATGAGTAGGATGCACATAGACACACTCTGCCAAATCCAGCTGTGCCAGTGGTTAGTGGCTCCAACGACTCATTCTCCTGCTGCAGACTGTCAGTGCCAAGATCTGCAGGACTCGTCCATGCTCCTTATGCTGCTTTGGCTGAAAAGCAGCCTGGCTAACTTAGCCCACGTTCCTAAACTGCCACAGTGAGCCTTGCTTGGCTTGATCTGAACTAGGGAGCACTGGTACCAGATGATATATCGGTGCACTGCTGAGATGGTGATGGCTGAATGAGTGAGCAATGGCAAGCAAGTACTGGCAGAGACCTGTTCCACTCAAGTGGCAGGATGGGGAGGGCAGCTGTTCATGACTGCTGGCCTTTTGCACATGGGGTAGCAGCAAAACAGAAAGCTGTCAAGAATCGATTCCTTCAGATTGATGGTTTTACACACTATGGAGATAGAAGTTATACTACAGAAAAATTTAATTATAATGATGTGATCACCAGTCAAGAGCAAATGCATTGAAATTGCACACAGTGGTACTAATGAAATTCCTCAAAGCCTTATTAGCTGAAAAGATTAAAATGATTTTCATTCAGGAGGAAACAGTATTAATTTTTTCCCTTTTAAAAATATTATAATATAATGTTTCCTGCATTTAATTTGCAGAGCAATTTCAAGGGCAAAATATTCAATTTATGTATATGTGTGTGTGTGTAAATATATATAAAATAAATGTAAATGTATGCTACACAGTATAAACTTTTAAAGTAAGGGTGTCCTTCAGGCTTAGGTGATTATACTGCTGCTCAGTTTTTGCTCTACTCCAGTGGCATTCTGCTAGAATGAGATTCACCCCTGTGCAGAGGGCAAGCATAAAACCTAAGTACCATGTAAGCCCTACTTAAGTCTTAAGGACCTGGTTCTAATTCCATTAAAATAAATAGCAATATTTTCATTGTCTTTCAGTGGGAGCTGTTTCAAGGTCAATAAATGAGATCAGTCCTATACATGCCTTTTGCTGGCCTGGTTGGAATGATACTTGAAGGAGATATATGTAAAATGATTGAGAGTAAAAAGAGGTGAAATAACACCTTGGTAATAAAAGCTTTGATAATTTTGGAGACTTTGCTTAAAGCAGAGACTGGAACCACAATGTTAATTTCTTTCAAAAATTCAGTAACATTCTAACCAGAAAGCTGGTCTTACCCAAATCTGACTTAAGGAGTTCTATGCATACTTATGATATATTCTGTGTAATATTATCAAATCATACACTCATCAAATGGTGTGGGTAAGAAGGTACCTTAAAGAATATCTAGTTACAATCCCTCTGTCATCAGCGAAGATCAAGTTGCTCAGAGCCTTATCCGACCTGTCCCAGTGTCCCACCATCCTCAGAGTAAAGATGTTTTCTCACATCTAAACTAATTCTTTCAGTTTAAAACTGTTATCTCCATTTCATCACTACAATCCCTCATAAAAAGTCCCTCTGGATCTTCCTGTAGCCTCCTTTCAAGTACTGGAAGGCTACTAAAAGGTCTCCCTGGAGCTTTCCTCCAGGATGAACAACTCCCAAATCTCTCAACCTGTCCTCACAGGCAGGAGCTCCAACTCCCTGATCATCTTTGTGGCTGGCTGTCCTCTGGACCTGCTCGAATAGGTCTGTGCTCAGACTTTCTGCATCTTAGAGGAGGGACTCCTGGCCACAGCAGTGCACTTCACCTTCCAGCTTGTATAAGGAAATAGATATATACTTGACTCCTTCTAGAATAACTTTACATTCAACTGCCCTCTTTGCAAGAGTAAAAATACTTTGTGTGTGTTTGTGCTCAGCAAGTGATTTTCAAAGGCTCTGATCTTCTGTAAATTAAATCCATATTCCTCAGTCCTATGCTCAGATGGACAGCTGGGCCTAGGGTAGATGTTAGGTTTTAACCTTTCCTGTTTTAACAGCAAGACAACTTAAAGAAAGTACAGATTTATTTATTTATTTAAGAGTAGAAAATAAGTGTTCTACTTTTATGTATTATTTCACGTGAATAACAGATGACATGTCTCCCTGGCACACTTAAACAATGGAAGAACTTTAAACAGAGACTGTACATGAAGAATTTCACCCCACATGTTCAGCTGAGGACGCTGCTCCTGAAAACCTTGCATTTGATGATCTCAGTGAAGACAGACACTAACTCCTGGCGAAATGCCAACTACTATTTTGCGCCTTCTGTCAAGATGCATCAGGGCCCTGCAAAATAGCCTTTGTACCCCTGGAGGTAAATTTTTTGGCAAATATAGGAAGCAGTGATACAAGTAAGTGGAGACCATAGCTTTTATTTTATCCAGAGCCTTCATTGTCATGGAACATCCACACACTACGATACAGCTCTCTTCAAGATCTAGCGCAGTAACTAACACATCTGAGAGGAGTTCACTACTCCAAGACTTACTCTCCCTATTGACAGATGAAACTGCTGTGAAATCATCCTCAACCATCAATGAAAAGAGAATTCAAAGGAATCACATCATATATAAGGGTAATAAACTTCAAAACCAGCACAACCTGAATACAGGTAAGAGTCTAATTGAACCGTCAGCAGAGTTCAATTTAAAAATGCATCATAAATGTGCATATAGGCTGGCTATAGGTGGTGAGGCACAAGCTCACCTGGGTGACACAAAACTGCATGTCAAGAAGAAATGAACACTTTGCTCCCTAAGGAACAGAAGGGTAAGGTCTTCACAGTGATGTGGTCTCAGGTAATGAGAGCAACCCTTCCAGTGTCACCCTTGACTACATTCGCACTTTTGGCAGTGATCATGCAAACATCTCAGAGAGGTGCACCTGGTGTATCGCCTGCCCCAGCTCGTACTGGAGGACAACTGCCACCTCAAGTCACTTTTCTGGGTTGTTACAAACTCAGTGGAGTGGTCCCTTGAGTCTGGGCCTCTGCAGCCTGTTCTACAGCGTCTTTTTTTGAGCTGTTGACCTTAGCCTCAGGAGGAAGCAGCCACCAGGGAAACAGGGCACCGCCTGGGCTCGGTAGCAGCTACCGCTAGAGGAAAAGTCTCCTCCACACAGCGGTCTTTAAACGTCGTGCGGGACGATGGCGCCATTTTGGGCCCCAGGGGCTCCCTCCCTCCCTCCCTCAGGTGGCGCGGGGCGGCGGTTCTCCTTTCCCGCTGGCGAGGTCTCCTGGCGGGGGCAGGCGCGGTGGCGGGCTGGCGTGGAGCTGAGCTGAGCTGAGCTGAGCTTAGCGGCGCTGAGCCGCGCAGGCCCGGCGGCCGCGCAGGAAGGGGAGGGAAGGTGACGGCCGCCATCATGCGCGCGCCGCCGGGACTGGTGCGGCTGCTGGCCGTGCCGGGCTGGGGACGGCCGCCACGCCGCTGCCTCGGCGCCATGTCCCGCTACGGCACGGAACAGCGGGGGCGGCCCAACTGCCCCGATTACCGCCTCTACTTTAGTAAGTAGCAGCCCCCGGGTTCGAGAAACCCCTTCCTCGCGGCGTCCACGGCGGAGAGAGGTGGCGGTGGCTCCGCGCTTCTGCTGAGGCCCCTCGGACTGGCTCTGAGCCCCTCCCCCTTCAGCTCCAGAGGCTGCAGCTTTTGTGGAGAGTGAGAGGTTTTCCGGACAGATGTGCTTTTGCAGGGTCTGCAGGCAGGGTCTGCGGGTGTGCGCGCCCCAGTCGCGCTTGTGCCCGGCCCCGCGAAGCCCTTGCGGCCTGAAGAGGTGCTTGGAGGCCGGGGGTGAAGCACTGCTGTGGCACACCGCGCGCAAAGGCCACGGCACACACTGGGACTCCGTGGACAACCTTAACTATCGAAACTTTGTCTCGTCTCTCCTCTCCTCTCCTCTGAGGTGTGACAGCCCACTGGGAGCATGACCTGCCTCTGCGACCATGCCATGTTCCTCGAAAAACGTCATGGGGAGAGGAGGCTGGCATGTAAAACGGGGCCCAGGGGGCCTGTCTAGCAGCAGTGAGCGGTACCAAGGAGGGCAAGGGTAGAGCTTAAGGAGTCTTCTCAAAACCAAGTTGAGACCTCCTCTTGTGCAGTTTTAGGCCTGTACATTTGAGTAACAATGTTGTCTTGTGCGTATACCACTTCTCTAGCAGTAGTTCTGTGCATTTTTGGTCAGTTGACTGACAAGTTAATTTTGACATGCACTGACTGTGGTGTGAGAGAAGCGGATGCGTCATGTACCAGCAGTGTCCTATCAGCAGTTCCCGGCCAGAACTCCCCTGTGTTCGGTCCCCAGAGTGATGGCCAGCGAAAGGAGCTTATCTAGAGAAAGTCATTTTAGTTAATAGGAATAAGCAGCTTACCACTAAACTTTGTTTTATTTGGGAGCAGCATCTGTGAAGCTTCCAGGAGTTGCAAAAGCAGCAAACGTTTACTTGCCGTTGCTGATGTGGTCAAAAAACCGTACGTCCAAAGCTAAATCTGTTGTCTGTTTTCCCCCTTTTCTGTGAATAAGAGTGCTGGCAGAGAAGAAGTTCCTTGTGATTTATGTCAGCAGTGTGTACTGCTGATAATTCTGTTTTGGCCTTTTACTATGTTGAAGAGTTTTAGTATGAAAAACTTAAGCAACCACTCCAGTGAATTTTATTCCTTCATACAGTGTGAGTAGGGCTGAGGTGCAGATTTGGCCCCTGTTATTAATGTCAATTTCTGCTGTTTTGGAGGCTGACATTGCATGTGCAGAACCTGAACAATTATCCTACCCCTCATTTATTATTTTGGTCAGAATTTGACCTACTTTATTGGGGGATTTTTCTCTTTGCGGTCATGCAGCTCAATTTATTGGAGGTACCTTGAAGTCATGAGGGCTTAATTCAGAGATGGCTTGTGAAATGAGGTTCCTTTAGCGTGGTGGGTGTTTTGGGGTTTTTTTTGTTTGGGTTTTTTTGGGGTTTTGTTTTTGTTTGTTTCTTTGCGTGTTTTTTTCCATTAATGACTCTTCCAGTGAGAAGAGAGAGTGAAAGGATTTTGTCACTTTTACATAGCTTGTATTGCCAGGTAGTCAGAAGAATAGTATTGAGTACTAAAGCAGTAATTTTTATTCCAGTGGTTCCTTGTCATGCAGTCAAATTCCTTGTTCTGCATATGTGTTATTTTTTCAGTCCTTGGAATTAAACTTCAGAAAAAGTTTTAACTGTGGCATATCATACAGTTCTGTAATGCATAATAGTTAAGAAAACTGGCATTTTATGACATAGCTTTGGATTTATAATGCTACTTTTCTTGATTTATTTTTCAGAGAATGCAGATGGTAAATACATTTCCCCATTCCATGACATTCCACTCTTTGCTTCACCTAAAGAGGTATGTATTTATGCCTTGAAGCACAACTGATTTCAAAGTGATGACAGTGTTGTTGGTATTCCTTGGGTAAAAATGCAGTTTTTAAAAGTGGTTCTTGTTTGCTTTTTAGGGATTAACATTATAGCAATTAAATATATAGTGTCAGAGAGGACTGCTTTAACCTAAGCTTGTTCCTTATTAATATATGCACAAAAACTCCACCAAATTTCCCTGCGAAGTTCAGTTAACTTGCAGTGAAATGTAATGGTGACTGTGTAGATAAACACAGTTGTCTCTCCAAGTCTCCTAGTGACTGAGGGCAGGGGAGCCCTTGCTGTGTCTTGTGTTAATTCCCCTCTTTGTTTAGACTTCATGTGCACTTCAATTAAATTTCTACTATTACTCTTTTTCAGTTGCTTTTTTTTATATCAGCAACTCCAGTGTACGTTTGCCTTGCAGTGGGAGACCTACAACATATGCTTACATAACTTAGGGTGCATTCCTTTATTCCCCAAAGGAACATCGTAATTGGGATCCAACAATAATGATGATGCCCAAGAGAGAAGTGGTAATCGCACCTCTGGAGAATTACAAGGCGTGAGGTGCAGCTGAGTGCTTTCACATCTTGTTAGCCCCGCTCCCTGGAGTTTCATTACAGCAATAATGAAACGCCTGGTTTGTGTGCCACCAGTGGGAACTGCCACTCTTTGGTTTAGACTTAAATTTGCTTATTATGGTATGCTTGTTAGACAAACAAGTTGGGAGGGTTTCAGCCATTTTCTTGATTTGTTGGTGGGTCTCTATGGGTGATACGAATAGTGAGAAAGGTCATCAGTTATAATGTATTCAGGCAGGCTTCTGAACTAATGAACTAGTATCTTGAATTATTTAAAGCGAGAGATTAAAAATATGCATCAGAGCTTTCTGATCAGTGGACCCTAAGTCACTGGAAGTCAATTCAGAGAGCCATTACTAAGATGTTCTGTTCAGTGTATCCGTAAAAGCAATAGGCATTTTCATTACATTCCCTGGGGGTCTTGCTGTCCCTGCATCTAGTGTTTAAGGTTTGGCAGGGTAGATGATAGTCTCATTTTTCTGTGGATTAAATTGCAGTACAGCCATATCAGATAAGTGTGGAGAGGC